>VZRW01006797.1:0-38388 GCA_013398125.1 Aegotheles bennettii | reverse complement strand
TCCTGGGCTCCAGTTTGCATCCATTGCCCCTTGTCCTATCATTGGTCATTACTGAAAAAAGCTTTGCTCCATCGTCCTGCCCCTCACCCTTTACACATTTGTACCCATGGATGAGGTCCCCCCTCAGTCTCCTTTTCTCCAAGCTAAAGAGACCCAGCTTCCTCAGCCTTTCCTCATAAGGGAGATGTTCCACTCCCTTCATCATCTTAGTGGCTCTGCGCTGGACTCTCTCAAGCAGTTCCATCTCCTTCTTGAACTGTGCGGCCCAGAACTGGACCTTACTAATCTAGGTTATGAATATTTAATCATCACAAATTATTTCATATTTTTATGTACATTTTAAATGATGCACTGTAAAACATCTCAAAATATTTTGGTCCTGTATAATTTATCATGCTTTGTATTTTTATTGAAGTAAAAAGATACTAACTGAACAGAAGAATTGTCTATGCCTTTACTGACAATGACAATCACAGAAGAAAACTACTGTTAGGAAACAAAGAACAAGAAGGAAAATTAACCTAATGTTCATTATAATTATCACAATTCAACATTACATAATGAAGATGCAAATCAGATTTATGTTACTCCAAGGTTTCTTATCTTAACACAAAAATCCCATCTTTATTCCCCTTCATATATACATTCCTAACTTGAAACATGAAAAAAGTATGCAAATAAAAATAGTTTTAGAAATAAATCAAATCAGTCTTGCAACAAAAGTGTTTCTTGAACTTTTTAGTAGACAATCTTTATTTTGTTTTGTTTTGTTTTTCACAAACAGCATACAGTTTATTACATTTTATGTAGGCTGAAAAAAAATGTACAATACTATTTACTAAAGGCCAGCATGAGCAACTCATTGAATGAAAAACAAGTTAAATTACAGTACCGTCACTGACTTCTGTTACTCAGAGTGGTCCCCAAACAGGCTGATGTAAGAAGAAGAGAATTATCTTATAGGATAACTTAAAATGTGATGGTCTATGGTTATCTTGTGATCAGACAAGAGAAAGAGAGGTCAGTTTCCTTCTCCTTTTTTGACTGTTTGCTTGATTAAAATGGCTGGCATTTTCTCTCCTTATCACTTTCAAGATGTATTTAACTAGTTGCTAGGGAGTTGTGTCTGAGACTGCCTGAATCTCATCCACATCTTGCTAGATTTATAATTCTTTATCCCCATACTCTCTGGATTTTTTTTTGTTTTGTTTTTGTTTGGTTGGTTTATCTTGGTTGGTTTGTTGGCTGGGTTTTTTTTTTCATCTTTTGAACCTTCATGGAATTTTAGAATTTATAATGTCCTTTTGCCTGACTGTGGCTTCTTAATAGATGAATAAAACTTCCTTTGTTACAAGCCTACCCTCCCACACTCCATTGTTTGTATCATTCCTTTGCAAGGATAATAAAAATGTATTTAAAAATACCATTGTATTTTCAGGATTTAACAGTACTATGAAAAGATCAAAGTGTGCTGTGGGAGTAGGTAATCAAATGACTGCTCAGGTTCAAGTTGCTTTTCTGATTGTGCTTTATCACACAATTGCCATAGGCTTAGGCACAGGCACTTGAACATCATGGTGTGATTCTGTGCCACACTTGTCTGGGACAGAAGAGATCATCTGCAACCTGGTATGGAGAGATTTTCAATCTATATAAAAGTATTTTAACTGCTCTGCAGATTACCACAATACAGCAAGAATAAGATCAGCCTTCAGGCAAAATATAGGACTACTTTAACTCTTAGTAATAGTTTTTATTTCAGTTTCCTCCAGCCAGAAAAACTTTTTCACCAAGAATGACTTTGTCTTTTCCCTACTAATATTCCAGCTAACAAGATGAGATTCATTGAAGTCTGTGTAACATTATATTTAAAGTATCAAATGATGTATATATAACTATATTTTCACAGTTAGCTCTGTTTTATGTTGTTGTGTTTGGTTTTGTTTGTTTGTTTGTTTTGTGGGTTTTTTTGGCTTTAATGTTCAATTCCTAAAATCTTTTGAAGGCTTGGGATTTCAGAGAAGTGTAGCATATATCCAGCTTGTATTTAGAAGTAGTCACAGTAGTTTAGGTTCTTTAGGATACTGTGGAGAGACAGAGCAAAAAAATCTTTCCTCAGATGTATTCAAAAAGATGATGAATGACCAGATTAATTTGCAGAATATTGGATTTAGGAATTCAAAGGCACAATTTAACCCAAGATCAAGCTGTAAAAAAAAGGTGACTAGAGTATGGGAAAATATTCAAGGATGTATAGAAACATTGCTTTTCTATTTATCTATTAACAAATGTCTAAGGTGAGAGCCAAGGGTGAGAAATGTGTTTATAATGTTTTGTGGAACATTTTTTTAAAACACAGAATTCCCAGGTGAATACTAGGATTATTTGGCACAGAAAGTCCTAGGAATAGGCTGCTTCAGCCAAGCAAAGATAAAAGTATCATAGCTTATATGTACTTCAAATGCATTTACTGAAAAAAAAAAGAAAAAAAAGGAAAAAAAGTCAGTAAGCATTTGTAACATCAGTATTAGTTAGGTGGCATTCTGTACTTTCTTCTTTTTAGTGGTGTCACTGATGATATAATTCTTAAGGAAAACATTTTATTTTAAAAAGAAATAATCATTGTCCTGCAGAGAGGAAAAAAAGCTGTTTTTATTTTACAGGATTTTACTCCCATGTCTCAAAGAGATATCAAAACAGGCTGGATGTGTCTGCTGGCATGCCAGTGACAGAGAAGTGACAATACAGACACCGGCAGCCTACCTGAGCAAGAAAAGGCTATTCTGAGGAATTTTAAAAGTCTCTTGATGAATTTCTGAAAGCAAGCTCTGTTCCAGATAGAGCCAGGAACAAAATCCAGTCAAAGAAATACAGAACAAGAACAAGACTCCTTAACATATTACAGTAGATAACAATCCTGCAATAACAGAGAAGTATGGAAAAAAAATTAAATCCAAAAAGCAAGCTTCCAAGTTTAGATTTTTAAATAATGTTACAAACAAACAGAACGGAAGGTGAGCAAGAATACATCTTTTTGTCAACTGAAGTATTTTTAGATACAATAAAAATGTGCTATGAAGGTTGCCCAAATGCACTATACCATGAGCAATACGCATTCTGTTGCTAAGCAAGGGAACAGGTGTATGTGACTCTTCACATTGTTATCAGTCAGCAGCCCTACAAATACAGGTCACAAATACATTAAAAACACAGAGCTTTTGAGAGTATTATAAGACAAGAAATAGGACGCTGTCATGCAATGTGGCTACTGGAGTGTTTTCTGGCTTCAGTGCCAGCATATGAAGGTCATGTAGTGGGATCAAGCTATTTTTTATTCAGTTTTCTTTTCAGTATTGGACAAGTATTTGTCAAAATACAATTTGTGGAAATCCCATGCCCATTGTGAATAATTTAGACTTAACAATGGATGTTTGACTAGCCTGTTGCATGCTGTTATTTTTTTTTCCAGATAACAAAGAGCTGGACTTAAGAAATAAACCTTTAACAAATGCCATTTATGCTGAACTGAGTTCCATTCTGTTACTTTTCCCATATTCTACTCTGGGGTTGCAAAATATATCATAACAAAGTTTGTCATGCACCAGCTGCTGAAATGATACATTCTCTGTCCAAATAACTATGAGGTTTCAATTAGAGAACTTAACCTAAAGCACCCATCCTTACAGAGTGATAAAATAGATGAAGTCTGTTTAGATGAGCAAATACTAAATTACTAACTGTGTCCTTAAACTTCTAACATACACACTAGGTTACAAGCAATGGGTAGAAAGACACAACCTTGTCATGGGCCAGTTGTCAGTTTGACTACTTACTGACATGTATACAGAAACAGCTGCCTGTGCTTGTATAGTGGAGTTATCATACTTTCTGCCTTGCATACCATGTCTCACCTATCCAGAGGGAATGTATTCTTACTGCAACCTGAAAACACAAAGAAAGAGAGCTGAGTTCATCATAGCTCAAACAAGAAAATGAAAGTAGTATTAGATCAGTTCACTTTAGTCATGATAGGAGTTGTTCTTATTAGACAACTGAAGCAAACCACTGGTTGGTATGCCACATATGGCTGTGCAAAGCATTCCACTGTTGTGATTTTCACTGGTTTGACATAGTTGTGAAGGACAGCACAAGAGCTGATGAAGCATCTTTTAGATCAGCTTAGGCAAGTAGGAATTACACTGGTAATTAAAACTGTGATTTAATCATTTCAAATCATCTTTCTAAATAATTATTAGTGTGAAAACAAAACCTGTGTACACACACAGCATTATGGGAGGGCAGAGAGGGCAGTTTCCAGAGAAGGTGATTCAGCAGACAGTTCAATGAGGTTGACTGGGTTTCAAAATAGTTATAGACAAACTGAAATTTGATTTGTTTTCCTTGTCACTCTCATAGGCTATGTATGCAAGACAGTTCATGAGCAGTTTTTGTAATAAGTATTACAGAGATCATGGATGCTATACAACATTTTTATGTCCCTTCCTTTCCCTTCCCTTGCAGATTTAAATCAAAACAATTTATTCTACTGGCTATGTAATATAATTGTAATATTTTGAGTGAAACTTGAGAACTGGATCACTGTATGGATATAAATTAAAAAGTATTCATTAAAACACATTTGAAACAATCTTGCCACATTTTTCCCAAATGTTTTTGCAAGCAGATTTTTTAACAGAGTAAACATATTATTTCCTGTACTAGCATCATTATTGTATTTCTGCTTTCCAACATTACTTAGCCTCTAGTGTAGAAGAGCAATATAAGTCTTTTTTTTAATTATTCTTTGCACATTAGGGATATAAATATGATTTATTTTTCTTTCCAGATTAAGAACATAACCAGGACTCATTATAGCTAGCAGTGATAAGCCAAGGGGAAAAAGACATGGATTTAAAAAATTTGTTTTAAAAAATACAATTTGTATCTTGTGCTGATAGTATGCCTTATGACATTTCTCTGGCCAACTGTACACTATAATTATCTTTCCCTCCAACATTTTTCCCCTGCTTTTTTTCTGTACTTCTCCTCTCACCATCGTCACTCTCATAATATATAAAATCTCATCTAGATTTAACATTTCAGGTTTTTCATTTGTTACTTTGTAAAAGCTTAGATTTCATAATTTACACAGGATAGACCTACAGAAATATACTGATAAAGATGGTTTTACTAGAGGGTACCTATTTTGTTCTCTTCTTTCCTCTCTGATTGCAACAAGCAAACAAATTACTTGCAGTGACACTATAAAACATATCATTTAACCCTGTAAGAGATATGACATGTATTTGCTTCAGGAAATACAAATACACTGTAAGATATGTATTTTTTCTAAATCATCAAAATACTTAAAATTGAGTTTGTCATAAAATTATAATATCCTTAAGAAAAAATAATTAAAAGATTAAATAAAAATTAAATCATTAAAAACCCTGACCCTAGAGGTCTTTAAGGATTTTGTACGTATTTGCTTATAGGAGATCCTAAGAAATAAATAACGAAGTAAACTCAAATTTATATTGGTCATATAATGCTGGTGAAGGCAATAGGGTTGCAATAGGTAAAGAGGAACAGAAATTGTGAAAATACAGTGCTTCTGGAACCTTTCAATATGGTGACAAATGGACACTAAGAAGAGCTAAGAACATTTCCTTTTCTCAGATATTGAGACCATTTAAAAACATGAAAACCTGACACTAGGCTTAGAATCTTAGATTACCTTAACATTTTTTTTAATGTTATAAATCTACTGAAAATGTGAGATTATTTGTACCTAAAATAAAGATTGGGTGTTGTCCTACATAAATACCAACTACAATCTCATATTACATTTACATGTCCATCACGTAATTTAAAGCAAATGAGTTGATGTAGATGAATATTCTGGTCAAAGGTACCAGACCATAAGTGACTGTGGTTGACTTGATCATATTCTTTTATACTATTTAGAAGAGAATAGAGTATTTCAGTTGGGAGGGACCTGTAACAATCATCTGTTCCAAATGCCTGACTACTTCAGGTCTGACCAGAAGTTAAAACATATTATCAAGGGCATTGTTCAAATGCCTCTTAGACACTGACAGCACTGGGGCGCCAGCTTGTTCGTTCTCCTCTGGACGTATTTCAGTATCTCAAAATCTTACTTAAATTTTGGAGCCCAGAACTGCATACAGTACTCAAGGTGAGGTCACTTCAGCTCTAAATACAACAGGATAGTCACCTCTTTTGGCCAGCTGGTTATACTGTGTTTAATGCTCCCCAGAATGTGGTTTGCTATCTGTTTCAAAACCACCAGTACCATATCCTTCAACTGGGAAAGAGTGCATGTACTCTAAGAAGTGTAAATAGAGGTTTAGATTTGTGTGCTCTGTGTGTTATAATATACATGTCTTTAATTCTTACAGATGACATATCAGCATTAAAAAGAGGCTGAGCAGAATTATGCCTTATGGAGTTCAGATGCCGGGGTATCTATAAATAATTCATAACTGGAATTTTGTCTTAAGATAACACTGGAATCCAATTCTTATCCTAAGTCTTTAAATTTTATTTCACAAATGCAACCAAATTACGCAACACTCCTGTTAGCTTCAGTGACAGTAGACATACACTTTCACCACTGAAAGGCTCTGCTGTTGATTCAGGTGGATGCAATCAAAGATTTTCCAGTATTTGTACTTTTGTTCAATTGTTCACTTCACCGGCATTCAGCTATATTCTTCTTACCTCGTGAAGGAAGATTAGAAGAGCTAGTTTGCACGTGTTTTGCACAGACAGCTCCCAGACATAATTTGACAAGAGTAATATGCTTAGAAATATCTTTTCATAAGTGACAAAAATAGAAGCACGTTTATCACATTGGGATACCTAACACCTAGAGGAAGGACATGTTTTTAACAGTTGTTAAAACAGTTGTTAAACTGTCAGTGCAAAACCAGTGCAAAATCCATTTTTGCATTTCAAAGAATAAATTGGCAGTAACAGAAGAAATAAATGAAATTCTATTCTGATGTCTGTATCATCGGAAGACATTTGTTAATTATTGATATTATCCTTCGTGTTCCATTTCTTGCCTTATTGTGGTGGAGTTTTTTTACCTGTTTGTTCTAGACAACCTGAATATCTCATTTCCAGATTGCTTAGTTGGCTTCCAGTGCTATTCTTCCACCACTTGGAGTTAGAAGCACAACCATTACATTTACATCTGTAAAAACCAGTTCTCTGGTAAGCAGCACTCACAAGGCTTGTCTACATTGTGCCTTGAGAGTCAGCTCAAGAGCAGGGAATAGCAGATTTGTCCTCCATGCAAACATCGCATTGAAGAGTGATGTCCATGTGCACTCCTGGGGAGTACCTGCTGCCTGAGCATACCCACCAGCTCAGTCACTTCCAGGCAGTTAGGATGCTGTCACATATATTGAGCTAGATTATTCATGAGTGTCTTGGAAGCATTTTTGAAGATGTAGTTGTAGATCTTTCAGCAATGTCAAGGAGTTCAAGTCTTTCACTGAGACTCCATCATGCTAGTAATTGCTGTGTTTAGAAAATAAATGAAGGACACTGTCCTAAGTAGTTCCTCTAACAGTAAACTTAAGCTAATTTTGTCATTCCCATCTGGACACATAAGAAGGCTTTCACTCTCTTGCAAATTAATACTTAAAACTTGAGCAAAATTGATCCTTACCAGGTTGACTCTGTATAAGTTTAAAATTCATTGTTACTTTTATCATTGTTACTTCTGTCTAAGTGTGGAATTTGAGGAAAACCAGGACAGCCCTGTATACAAAGAATCCTCAAAGGATATAAATCCTGTGCGACCTGGGGGAGTGATAAGACTCATTTAGCACAGGATGCTCCCCAGCAGAGGCCCTTGTGAAGGCAAGGACTCCTGCCTTCAAGAAAACAAGACAGACTTAGTTAACTAATAACAGTCCTCAGTTAAAGGAGCCATGTTGTCTGAAGGGTGATCTTTTCCCTCATTACCTGTGAAGGTAAAGTTGACACCCCTGCATATGCTAATGAAGATCATAGCGAACAAGCTATACATGTATGACTATAGCACTCATGTCTCCACCCAAATCATACTACATGTCACCTGAGGGTGGGAACCTCATAGAACAGTAGATGGGCTGTGTTCTCTTCCTCCACGCCAGGCAAGAATGCCTCTCTGGGTAAGCACCACGTCTTTCACCTTCTGGGTGGAAGTATTATTATTATTGTTGCTAGCAATATTAACATCAATTAGTAGCACTTGTGCAGTCAGTGCATTTATCAACAGCAATTCCAAACTTGGTATATCTGTCGCCTTAATAAACTCTATTTTTGCAACTTTGTGCACCTGTTTCAGTGCAAGTCCTTGGTGTGACTCTGAGACAAAGTTGCTTACTTTTATAACTTTTTGTATCTGTTTCAGTGCAAGTCCTTAGTAGGTCTCTGAGACAGACAAAGTTGTCTCTGAATCTGTTTCAGTGCAAGTCTTTTGTGAGACTCTGAAACAGGCAAACATTGACTCTGACAGATGGCTGTGCTACCCTCCAGCCACCTTGCAGAGGCCTTTCCCCTTTTCCCCTTCTCTTTTCCTCCTTTTCTGTGACACTTGGACATTATGAAAAATAAAATAACCAAATAAGCAGACACTGTGTTTGTACTTCTTTCATGAAATACTTCTGTTACATTATTTTTATTCATTTGCTATGTTCTGTAATGACAAAAGTTTCTTTTTGAATGAAAAACTTTGCATTTCTGAGCAGCAGTTATCTACTAGATATCATAGGGTTCTCAGTATCAAAAATTTGTCACTTTACTTTCTGTGATAATAGCTTTCATTGTAACAAAAAGAAACATTTCTAGCCTGCATGGTCAGTGGAAAATCTTGAAAAGCTGGATTCAAAAGTAATAAACTTTTGAGGACAAATTATAAAGAACTCAACAGCTATTTTTTGAAAGATTCCTGTATAATTTGATGTGGTCAGGCTTCTTTCATCACTAATGAATGAATGCAATTAATTCATAGAATCATAGAATATCTTGAATTGGAAGGAACTCAAAGATCAAATTCCATCAGTACAATAACTAAAGGAAAATTAAAGGCAGGTAAGATCTTCTCCTGACTATGCTCTAGAGCAATCAAAAAACCAGCTCTGTTTAATATAGTCTTGTGCTAGGAAATAAAAAACACTGCATAAAATTGGGCATACTATATACTTGGCTATAGGCTTGTCATTGTACTAACAGTTTTGGACTATTAGAAGCAGATAGAAAGCTAACAATAGTGTCCAGTCATGTGGTCTGTTGAATGAAGGAACCTGGGAAAGGGAAGCTTCTAAAAATATATGAAACACAAAAATTATGAGTTTGTATTTTTCCCCTGTACATCATACAGATATATTCTAGATTCTAAACACTGTTTTCCTTCTTTTTTTTCTTTTTTTTTCTCTCATTTTAGATGGAGCTGGTATTGTATTGCTTGAAAACTACTGCTACTTGTCATTCAACTTCTTTCATCTTGAGTTTTGCACACAGGCATCCACACATTACATATGTTTAATGTTTATTTTAAATTTCAATAAATCTATTCAATACCAAGTTACAGTGTTTATAAAAGACCTTAGGTTTTAGTGACAAAAATCACTTTATTATAAAAATATAAAATTAAGACCAACAGCATTTTAAATAAAATCATAACAGCAGTATGATAGTAAATATGCTACAAATAGGATATTAAGAGCACCTGAAGATTTTATTTATTTATTTATTTGTTTATTCGGCAGAATATTTTTTGCTTCTAGGAATTTCATGTTGTCAGTTAGGCCAGAGTCCTTTTCTTTCCATTTTGATAAATGTGATCCTCACTTAGCTGTAAATAAGCTTTTCCTTCTATCACTTTTTTTTTTACATTTAAGGAAAAAAGATTTATGTAGATGATAATATGTTTAATGTTTCTATGTATTCTTTACAATTGGGCTAATGGTTGTAGCCACTAGTCTGAAACCAAGCATATGTATCTAAGGGATCATGGAACAGAGCACTCTGGGAATTCCATAAACAAGGGAATGAAACAAGTGATTATCACTTACTTACATGGAAAAACTACAATCAATAGGAAAAAAATGTTTTTAAAGTATTAATCATCTGATTTATTTTATACATTTCCTTTAAGATGAGATTAACTTGCCCTAGAAGTGCCTGTCTCTTTCTATTGACAATAACAAAGACTGAGATGATTAACTTGGATAGAAATCTTTGCGTTCAGAAATCTGCCCGATCTAAATAAGGACTCACTTAATCCTGTTGTAGAGATTGGACTATTTCTGACATTCTGGGTCTTACTGCCTCTGCACCTCACTGTGATATTAGTGTAAGTGCTGCTAAGAAAGATGAGGGGCTCCTTTAATAGGGATTATTTCTGTACAGAAATATTAAATGCAAATTACCTTATTTTTTTTCAACCTTTCTGCTTCAAAACATTATTTTAAAATTACCTATATATCCACTTGATATTTTTAAATATCCCCTGGTGCAACTTGAGGCCATTCCCTCTTGTCCCATCACTAGGGAGAAGAGACCAGCCACCCCTTCACTCCAAACTCCTTTCAGGTAGTTGTAGAGAGTACGGTCTCCCCTGAACCTCTTCTCCAGACTAAACAACCCCAGCTTCCTCAGCCGCTCCTTATAAGACCTGTGCTCCAGGTCCTTCACCAGCTGGGTTGCCCTTCTCTGAACTCGCTCCAGCCCCTCAATGTCTTTCTTGTAGTGAGGTGCCCAGAACTGAATGCGGTATTCCAGGTGCAGCCTCACCAATGCCGATTACAAGGGGATAACTTCCTTAGTCCTGCTGGCCACACTGTTTTTGATGCATGCCAGGATGCTCTTTGACCTCTTGGCTACTTGTGCACGCTGCTGGCTCAAATCCACCTGGCTGTTTGCCAGCACCCCCAAGTCCTATCCTGCCGAACAGCTCTCCAGACACTCTTCTCCAAACCTGCACCTTTGCACGGGGTTGTTGCAGCCCAGGTGCAGGACCTGGCACTTTGTCTTGTTGAATCTCATATAATTGGTCTCAGCCCATTGCTGCAGCCTGTCTATAGGTCCCTCTGCAGTGCCTTCTTATCTTCAGGCAGACCAACACTCCCACCCAACGTAGTGTCATCTGTAAATTTACTGATGGTACATTCAACGCCTTCATCTAGATCACCAATAAAAATATGCTTGTCAGTTCACACGATTTCTTTTGTTATGACAATTAGATTGACACATAATTGTCTAATATGTAGAATTTTTATTATTTTGTTGTTATTAATTGGTTTCTGATTCTTTCTCATTCCATTCTTGTAATTTAAATAGTTACTAAGTTATGTAACAGTTACCTAAGCTGACTATTTGCAAAGTACTCTGAAAACTGAGTCCATTGTTTGGCAATTGTTTAAATGTCTTTATCTGTTTCTGTAGCTCAGCTCCTCCTTTCTATTTTATCCGGTTATGACTTCCTATTGCTACTTCCATATGTCCTCCTCAAAGAATTATTTCATTGATTATAAGATATTTAATTATTTTTGCATAGTCATAAATACTCAGCACTCACATACCACAAACAGCAGTTCGTCTCATTTTTATGTTGTTTGCTTGTTCATATAGATTTAGCAACTTTATTTCTGCTTTTTTTCCCTCACATAAACACTTCAAAGCTGAAAGTACTTGTGGAACTCCAAATGGTATAACCACATTAGAGAATATATGATCATCACCTTTTTTTATTGTTGAATATTTGAAGTTCAACAGAAATTATAATGTTAATTATACTGCATGAAGTTGTTCACCCTTAATTTTGATTCTATTGAGGAAATAGCTGGCACAACTTTTCCCTGCTTCGTGGCCAAACATTATCTAGTATTCCTAGGAGAGTATAAAAGTGACATAAAACCCTTTGGAATGTTCTCCTAGGTTGTACTACTTTTACTCTTCTTTATTTTTCCAAGAAAATAAAAGTACATGAAGTAGGTTCAGGGTAAGGGGGTGAAGGAGGGAAAGAGAGGAGAGGGATATTGCCTAAATTTAACATTGAAATTGAGATATCAACATTTTATTATTTCAGTAAATATTTGGTGTTGCAAAAAAGATTGTTGACCTATGAACTGCAATAAACTTATTTCATGTGAGTGTTTAAAGAATATTCGTTAATGCATTACATCTTCATCCAGCTTCCTCAAATTCTCCGTTTTATCAAATAGTCTGTTCTATGCAGGGTCATTACTCACTGTACTAACCTGATGGAGAATGTCACTTCCAGAGCCTGAAGTGACAGTATTTAACAGAAATTTTTCTTCAAATCTTTTATTTGGTGTGGTATGAAATGGGTGAATTGCCTACCTATCTAGTCTAATATCAGACAACAGCATAGGATAAATTCTCCATACTGTATAAACTAACAGAAAAATCTTTTGGTCTTAATTAAATTCCCCAAATGTAGGATATCTACACAGGAACACAGGGATTTTGTTCTCTTTTTTTTTACTTAGCTGTCATAATGATTGAAAATATGGTTATGAAACGTAAATGAGTCTATGAAGCTTTTTCTATGCTGGCAAAAATCTTAAGTGGCACTACATGATGAATCTAACAGTTCAAAAAACTAGGGCTAAATATTTGTTATTTTTGAAAAAGAATAAAGTCCAATTGTCTCTGATGCTGCTTCTTTCTTTACATATATTTTTTTTCTGTTGCTGAACCTGACACAGAATCCTCTGGTTTAGGTGCTGAGAAAGCATCTGGATATTTTTCTTGAACTCTTTCCAATAGTAATTTGTTGGCATAACAGAAAAAATTTATTCTTAATAAAAAGGTAGAATTGTAAGAACATTAAATTTTAAGGGTACTAAATTGGATAAAAGAATGATTTATGTTGAGGGAAAATACAAAAATACCTAGTTTACCATAGCTAATGACAACAGTAAACTGGTAATAAAACCTTGTAGTCCAGTATTTAAACTGATCTGTAACTGGATTCCAGAATTTAGGATGAGACTTGATCAACTTCTTATATCTGTTGTCTAGATACATACTATGGACCACTATTAGTAACTGGCTGCTAGGCTAAAATGCACTCATGGTTCTGCAGATCTTATGATAATCTGTAGGAAAGTACAGTCATATTTAGAAATATGTTAGTGAATTAAACTGATATCCATGACTTTGTTATGAAATAAGCAGAAGTTGTGACTTTTTTTGAAGAATAGTGCAGTAGAAAAGTCCATCTGCAATGGATTGTTTCTTTGTTTTCTTATGCTACACAAATAATATTTTTTTCTAAATGAACACCCTGAGATAACAGAGGAAATAAGGAACTGTGAAACAGCTGGGGCAGGAAAGAGCTTTTTTTAATGTCAGTGCTTGACATGATGTCTCTTCATCTAGGATGTCCCGCATTTAATAACATTCATAACACCAGTTCCTGTGTGCAACAGCAACGACAATGACAATCCTAGTCTTACCATTTTGCACCTCATTCAAACTTGCAATATTTTGTATAGAAATTTTTTACATCAGTCTTGGACTCATGTTATTTAATGTGAGATTCTCAAGTTACTTAAGTTAAGAGCTCAGTGACTAATAGCCAATGGAAAAATAAACACTGTTGAAGCACTGTTCAGGTGTTTGATGGGTTGACTAGGTTTTGGCACCTCATCTACTGAAAGATGAAATGTCTTTTTTCCCTCAATCTGGACTAAAGAAACAAGCCATCAATAACTTGAAACTTTGGAAGGCAAATTGGGAAGATGGCAGATATTCTCTACTCTAAAAACTTTCTAAGTGTTTTTCCTTGTCATTACCATTTTTGAAACCATCAAATACTAAAAAGAGTACATATTAGGAATTAATGAGGGTTTTTTTGAAGCCAGAGGACAGCAGTAAAAATAAATGTGAGTGGCTGAATTTCCCTGCTGACTTTCAGTATTAGAAAATGTAGCTCTGTTCTTAACGTTATTCACCTGAATACTATTGCAGAGGAGTTAACAGGTAAACTTAATCAGAGTGTTGCTTTGTCTCAAGCAGACATCCATTTAATTTTCATTTACTTGATGAGCACTGATTTTTGTAGGCACACTAATATCTATGGCAAGCATTGTATTAGATTGTCAGGAAAGAGTACAATTTCACTGTATTTTTCAAAGATCACTTTAATTGTCTGTTTTTTTGCATTAAAAAGGAATAACAGTTTCACTTATGAGTAAGTGAAGCCAAATCCTTAAAGCCCATGAAGTCTATGGAGTCTGTCTGGCAAACAATAATATCTGAGCTCAGAAACACTCAGAATGTTGACTGCACTTTGGTGTGTAAAGAATTTGCAGGAAATAACAGAAATGCTTATTTCTTTCAGTTTATAAATGACTGAAAATTCATCCCATAATTCTTGACACTGACTTCTTAGGAGTCAAAAGGGAAACTCAAAAATGCCAGTATGAAACTTGATCACATTGTAGCCCATATTGTCTGCCATTTTTTGAATGGATATATGTTTGATACTCTGGAAACTGCTGACATTACATGCTCTTGAATTCTAACCTATTTTATCTGTTCATTATGAATAGGTTGCTGATATTATTTATAAACTGAATTGCAGTCAGTATTATAAAGATTTTTTCCCCTGTTAAACGGAATTTAAAGCTTTAAAATCTCTTTTGAAATAATTTCCTGTTTTGACTAATGTTACGATTGTACTCATTGTTTAGATACTGGTAGTACTGAAAATGTGCGCAAATGGAGTATGCAAACCTCAAAATACAGTCCTTTAGAAACATATAAGCACACAGACTTCAGCCATCCTGGTCAGAAACAATTACATATTTGGAAAAAAAGTTCTATGATGCTTAGTGTGATGCAGGGCAGCTAAGTGAAATAGTTGGTGAAGAGTCTCAGTGCAAGACAAAATTTACAGATAGGAAAAGCCCAGCTTTTCTGAAGTGGGTACAAAATTAAAACAGTCAGTTTAAGGCAGCAACATTCAGGGATGGTTTCCTACAGATAAAGAGAGGAAATCAAGTCATGACTGGTAAAAAGGTCTGTGGAATAGTATGGGCTGGCATGAAGTCTGCCAGTTGCACTGCATCTGGTTAGGATGGAGTCAATTTTCTTCATAGCAGCCCCTATGGTGCTGTGTTTTGGGTTCGCGAGCCAAACAGTCTTGATAACACACCAGTGTTTTGGCTACAGATGAACAGGCAATTGCACAACATCAAAACCTTCTCTGTTTCCCACACCGACCCTCAACAAGTAGACTGAGGGTGTGCAAGATGTTGGGAGGGGACACAGCCAGGACAGGTAACCCTAACTGACCAAAGGAATATTCCATATCATATGAAGTTGTGCTCATCAGTAAAACTTGACTGGGAGTTTCTCCAAACTAGCAGTTGCTCAGAGACTGGCTGGGCATTAATCAGCTGGTGATGAGTGATGGCTTTTGCATTGTTTCTTTCTTTTTCTTATTTTTTTCCTCTTCATTTATTAAACTGCCTTGTTGTTTCCCCACATCCCTCACTTCTGACCTTTCAATTCTCTCCTTCATCCTACTAGGGAAAAGTGCGTGAGAAACTAGGTAGGGGCTTAACTGTCAGCCAGGTAAACCAACCAACAAAAAGATAACCTCTGTTCATATGAACTGATGAAGTAGGTTTATATTGGGTCGTCCCTTTGTGTTGTAGATTCGTAGTGGTTTTGATCTATATAAGGAGTCTTAAAGTTGATTCCAGTGAACGGTTACACATGTTTTCCCACTCTATGACAGGCCTATGGTTTCATGTTCTGTAGGGATAAGGTGTCTCTGTGAGCTGAATTCAGATTTTCTCTGTTCTGAGTAACTGTTCTAACTCCTAAGCACTGAGGTGAAAAACAGCCCCCAAATCCTGTGACTCCAAATACAGGACAATGGCTAGGATATTGGCAGAGGATGTCCAAGCTGTTACCATTCCAGTATGTTCAGTACCTGGAAATAACTGGGTTAAAGTTATTGGAGATATGTCTTCCTATGCAGCAGTTACACTTCTGGAAACAGCGTAACTACTGTTAGGTACACACAACATCTTCCTACTATAAACGTTTGTACTGAAATCAAGAAGTCAATCTAATCAGTAAAGTTAATCAGGTATGCAAATGTCTGCAGGATAGAGGTCTTTGTGAAGAAGACATGTCATTTCCTCTCCTATTAGTATCCTGATAGATCATCCTGAGGACACATAGGCACAAAATACTGTAACACAGGTTGCCCTCCAACCCTCCAGATTTATAAGATGTGAGTAAATAGTCTGGGTATTTTGCTAATGGGAGATGATAAAAAACTGGTAGTTTTCTTCATACTGTATCTATCAGGCAATACTATGCAATTAGAAAAGCAATCATGGCTTGTACAAATTGGATAATTAGGCAGTATTGACCGGAAATTCAAGTCTTATTTTATCCATTGTTGTTCCAGGGCACATTAATTTAAACAACTTTGTGTTATTTATGATCTTACAAATGCACTAGGTTTGGGGCTTTTTTTATGTGATGATAATACTAAGAAACCCAGTCAATGCTTCTGATGAATGCTGATAAACATAAGTTTAGAACTTATTCTTTCATATAAATAAAAAAATTATTAGGATTTGATTCTGTGATGTTCTGAAGTCAATAAAATTAACAATAAAAGTCAGATTGATATTTGCACAAAAAAGCAATGTGTTTGGCTATATAATTTGTCCTTTCTCAGCCATCTTTGTGATGGCTGGTGGTTCCACAGCATGGAGGGGCTCTCTGGGACCACTGGGACTGTCAGGGGATCCCCAGGTCCACCAGGGGACCTGGGCATGGCAGCCAAGGCCCATCCCACTCCCCGCAGCCAGGAACAAAGCAGATGATTTTCAGTTTTAGCAAAAAGAAAGTGAGAGTGTTGGGAAAAGGAGGGGCTTAGGGAAAGGGATCATTGTTCGTGTTAATATGTACTCAGCTCAGGATTTTTACCAGGACTATAGGGTTCCAGTCTCTGTGGATTCAACAAAACTTTGGTTTATGCCCAAATTGATGCAATTCACTGCCATTCAGCATGCAATGTATTCCTCCTTTAAAAAATTTCACAGGTGTGACTGTCTAGTAAGAGTAATCAATAAAGTGTAGAAAAGTAGAAACTGTTTTTTCAAAGGAAGCAAGTTAGAATATTCTTCTACATATGATGAAATATATAATCTAAACCTATAAATCTATGTTTCTTTAAAAGGAAACATTAATAATTTTCTGTTAGTGTAATTGTAAGCAAAACTCGCAACTCTTTTGTGTTTAGGTAAACCACTGACATCTTTTAACTCAGGAAAAGAAATTAGTACATATATTGAACCAAACATTTCCAGAATGGACAAGAGCTTTAAGTGGTCAAAAACCTGGACCAAAGTTAAGCCACATTAAATGTTCATTCTATTTTCAGTGTGGAATATACTTGATAAACCTTCTAAAGTTACATGTCAGTATGCATGTATAGAGTTGCATGTTTATTTGCAGAATCAGAATCTTGCATCCTAGCATTCATAAATGTCCACAAAAAATGTTTTTTCTAGAAACCAATAATCACAGAAGATTCATAGATGCATAGATAAGCTTCTGTATCAGTTAGTAATGATTAATAATAGACCTCTGAAATCCTTGCAATATAATAATTTCCAGATTCTTATGGCTAACATGGATGAGATCCCATGGGTTGCATAGATTGGTGTGGTGGCGCTTATTAAGTTCTGCTACCCTAGGAACACCAGCAAAGACCATTTAGGATTTAAAATATACATCACACCAATTTATTTATTTTCTCAGATGTTATAATGCATTAATTTGATAAAAATATTAATATAATCTAATATTTAAATTAACCAAAACATTAACCTCTCTAAACTAACTAAGCTATTTTGTAATAAAGCAAATAATTATGTCAAGAATACACAGCTTATTTATTCTTAAAAGTAAAACCTGACACTACAAAGAGATGAGCAAGTATTATTAAAAACTTTCAGATGTGAACTAACCAGTGTTGTTTAGCTGGCTGTAGAGCATCAGTGCAATCTGCATTGCAATCTGTTACTGAACGTGTTGCTATTAAAAAAAGGTCAGTTAAGCGTGAAATGTCACAGAGAAGTGCTATTATGAAAGCTAAATCAGAGTCACGCTATTCTAAAGAGTAATATTTTAAAAGAATATAATTCTAAGGAACTGTATATTACACAGAAAATATCTGTGATCTGCAAAAGGCTGCAAGGTAAACATCTAAATAAATGGTTAAGTGAGCACTTTCACCAGTGTGAACTTCTGTCACTCTGGACTTGTGTTTTATGAAGGAATTCTGTCTAGATTGCTTGACTCCTGAAGCAGAATTTTCCACAGTGTGGGACTTACCTTTTTCCTTTGTTCACACAAACCTAATAAAAAATTAATGCCTTTCTTCCTCTTTTCTTTCTTTAGTTTGGTTGTAATTAACCAGCATTTTTAAAAATATTAGAGGGAGCTAAGAGATAATAAAACAAACAGCATAAATGAAAAGAACATATGATCACTTTTCATTTGGTCTTTGGATCTATCTCCACATATAAAACATGAGTTCTGTTTATTTAAAGTGAAGTACATTGAATGACAATTTTTAAAAAGAAAACCAAATAAACTCAAACCAGCAAATTTAATTTTCTAACTTACAATGGATATTGTTTAAAATCATTTATTATTTTTATAAATCAGCAGACTGAGATGGCAGAGTGATTTGAAAAATTTTTTCATAGATGCTACAGAGGTGACATATAGATACATGGTTTTTTGCTTATTAGCAGTGCTAGTTATTTATTGGGGTTAAGAGAACAGAGACATGGAACAAAGTCCATTTTCGTAGGATCCATACTCTATATTTTTTTTTCTGAATGATAAGACTGATGATTTCAATGTGGAAAATATGCAGACATACCCAAGTTAGTTTTAAATGAGATGCCCCGAGTACCAAGAGAAGTATGGACGTGACAATACAGAATTTGGTGTGAACAAGTTACTCAAGTACTGCTCAGGATCCTTAGAATGTTTTTTCAACTTGTGTTGAGTTCTTTGATTGGTCAGCAACTTTGTTATCATCACCTATACTAGGTTATTGAAAGGTACTTTGTATTTTGACAACAAAATGTATAATCCTGCTCTGACTGCAAGGTAGATTTACCCTTCTCAGTACTGTCTAATGTATTCCTTATAGCTGCAGTGACAAATTGCAGCTGTACACAATACAGTGGACAGCATTTTTGATCTTGACCAAACAAGATGAATTGCTTTTAAAGCTTAAGTTTCCTCCTTTTTTTTTTTTCTCCCTTTAAAATGGCTCAACATACAGCGAAGCTACCATCGCACAATGGGAACTTCTGCAGTTTGTTTATGTCGCAAGTCTGTAGTGAAATTACTTTAGGAGAGAGGTGCTGTAATCCAGGAAAGTGTTGCTCACCTCCTGATGAAAAGCTGGGCAATGCTTACATATATGTCAGACATGTTCTTTGTCAAGGCTGATTGCAAATTTAGGACTGTAAATTTAGCCTATGTCCTGGGTTACCATAATAAAACGATAGATTAGAAAACCTGAAACATGGTGGCACTCTCTAACTGTGTTTAACAGGCATTATCTTGTCAAAGCTGTCAGAACCCAGATGACCCAGTGGAAATACGTAGCTAGACTTTATTCAATAAACATAGGTAGTTGAACAGCAATGTTTCTTTGTGGCTTTTTATATACAAGCATAAGATGCCAAAACAGCCCACCTGCTTTCCAAAGAGCCATTGGAGCTTTTGTAACCTCTGTCATTGTTTCTATGTGGCATTGTCAAAACCTGTGCACTGCCAATGCAGGAGTAAATTAATCAGACACAACTGGTGCTTCTGATAGATTTCATGAAACAGCATGTTTGGGATTTCCAACTGTTTGTAGCAGAAGCACATAGCTCTAGCTAATGTTCTTTGAGAGTGGCCTTAAGTGAGCAGCAAATGTTGGCAAATTTAAATTGGACCTGCTGAGGTGATGCATCTCTGCAGACCCAAATACATCATTTGCAGGCAGAGGAAAGGGATCTGAAATTTTAAATGTCTTCCCCAGTGAGAAAACATGCTGGGATAACTTCAGTTTTGTCATTGCTGTGTTTTATCTCCTAAGGTAATTTAGAGCTTTCAAAAATATATGTAGAATATGTTTTTTTTAATTTTTAATATACAGGCTTATCTAGAAACATATAAAAGATGTGCAAATTTAAAATATACAAATTGAGCACTTGATAAAGGCCTATATGTCAGCTTAATATGAGGTACAGAAATATCTATTGGCTAAAATGCAACAGTGTGTAGACCCAGATTGTGCTCCATTTTGCATGCCGTTTGAGTCATTGCTCAGCATGCTGTACAGAAAATGCCAATGATACAAACACTGAACTGTCATAGGGAATAAAAATAAGAAATATTAGTTTGTTGATTTCATTTTCAGTTAGTGGAATTAAGTAATATTTAGAAAAATGAACTTGCACAAGAGTGATAATAGTGGTAATAGCTAACAGGCTGCTAGACTGCTGATAGAATCCAAGTTTTATGACTTTTAGCATTGCACAAAATGTGTAGCTTCATTGCACAGTTCCTATGATCTGTCAGGTCACTTCTCATTCTTTTCAGTTTTATTAGAGTTCTGAACACATTAATCTGACAGTAGGAATAACGCAGCAGTCTTATTTGGTGATAATGTCTAGGTATTTATTTTTTGTGACTAGGATCTAATCTGCCAAAATTCTAGTAATATGCTTTTAAGTAAAAATAATGAAGTAACACTACCTGAATAGTATCTGAAACATAAGAGAGCAAAAATATTATACAGGAGCTATATGTTATGTTAAGTTTCTCAATCATAAAGTGATTCAGCAGCAACAGAAACACAAGTGGCATATTGTGTTTTGTTCTTGTCTTTTAAAGACAAATAAATTAATTAATTTGTAGAGAGAAGTCAGGCTGGGACATGATTTCCACCTGGTTTTCTCAGAAAAGTTTTCTTTCTTGTGCCTACAAATTTGTGCATGTGAATTTTACCCAAAGATCATCAAATGTACATAAGAAGTCTACTGCAAGGCATGTCCTCTCTTAACTGTCTTTCTCTATTGTTTTACTATGAGTAACAAAAATGCTTGCTGTTTTTCAAAATTATTTTTTCTGTTCACCATTTGGTCTTCTCTCTTCACACTGGATTTCCCAGATCACTTAACTTAATATTATCATGAGAGAAAAAAAGATAGGAGATGGTAAGGGTTACAAGGAATGCAAGTCTGCATCCTCTTTTATAGAAGGAAAAATTTTGCAGGCAATCAGCAGAGTCTTCTGAAATACCTGATGCTGACTTGTCCTCACAATATAACAACTTCATTCTCTGAGGCACTTAAATATGGAAGGATTTGAGTGTAGTCTCCAGGTGATTATTTTAATAACCTGGGTCACAGAAAAACCAACTCCTTTGCTTCAGATTTTAGCAGGATGAAGGCAGAAACTAAATGCTTATTTCCAAAATCCCAGGCTAATACCCCAAACACTGAAATGTGCCATTGTCACACGTAAGACCATAGCATAAGTTGATTGAAACTATGGAACAAAAAGGACTGAAATACTCTTTGTATTAAAAGGAAAAATGTGCTAGTGTAGGCTCCTAGACATGCAAGAATCCTCTCCTGGTAATATAGTTTATGAACTGGACAGGAATTTGGTGCAACTCAGAAGCTGTATAATGGCAAATAACAGTAAAACAAATAAGCAAACAAATAAAATAACTTGAGGCATGGGGATATAAAGCCAAAATGGAGCTTTGTAATGAATTAACAGCTGCCGCCTTCTCTGTTATCTGCACAGAGAAACCAGAATTTTCTGCTTTTCATACCACTTATTTCCAAGTTTTGTTTTGTACTTACATCATTGTATGAGCCTAAGTCCCATCAGATGTCAGTTGTTATACAAATAAGACAATGATTCTATATTTTATTTTTTGTAATACTTTTAGAATTGCTTCAGAATAATAGTGTATGACTTCACGAGCATTTCACACAGCTACCTAAATCTATTGAAACAGCTTCATAATTCAATTTATGCTGTTGCAGAATTCAAGACCTCTCTTGCATAAACTATATGAGTCTTGTTACTTTATGTGAACTGTGTCAGATAAAATATAAATGGCTAGACAACCAAAAATTTTAGCTTTATATTCATCATTATTTCCTTTAATATTTTTTAAATGAAGTTGACTGCCCGATTTGACAAAAAGAAAATTCAGATTTTAAAGTCTGCTCAGTCTCAGCATTGCTAAAAAATTCCTAATTAGTGTTCTGGAATAATAAATCACTTTTGATGTGCACAAACCTTTCTAAACTCCTAAACTACACTCACCTCTGCCAGTCTTTAGAAAAAGTTTTCGACCTACTCATAAATACTTCTTACTCTATTATTTTTATTTTTCACAACAAACATTGTAAACAATTCCTATGTGCTTGTTTCTTGTCATTCTGTCCTTTACTTTCTAATTAACCCTTAGATATATACAGATTGATGTTTTGATTCATATGGTGGCTGTATTTGTTTGTTGATTACCTTTCAGCTCTTCAGTTACTTAGAACAGCTTTACGTTTTTCAGTCAAGTTTGGAACCAAAACATTATAAAGAGATTATTTGTTTATCATAGCATTCCAGTCTAGTCAAAGGCTTTTATTGTTTTGGAAACTCACTTGAAAATATAAAAGCACTACAGATAATCTGGATATCAATCTGCTATTTACTTCTTAAAAATACCTGTTTCTTCACTCACAATCAGGGAGTAAATACAGTCATACCATTTTAGCTGCCTTCTCTGAATATTTATCCAGAATTGGCTTACTGTTATGCCATCAGTAAGTGAACAATCTCAGAAACTGTTCTTACTTTACATGAGGCAGATGGCAGCAATACCAAATCCTGGAAGATTTCCTGCTGCTGTCATGGCTATAGTCACTTCTGAGCCAAACAAATATGTAAGGAGAAGAGTCTGAGAGATGTTCTTATTTAATGTGACTCATTTTTATATTTATATTTAATATTTAATATTTAATCAGACTCTTTGAATCTCTGACCAGTATGTTAATCCAGATTTCATTGAAGGAGTTAACATTTCAAATGAGGTATGCAGGGCACTTATGCAATGAGAAAATCTAAGGTAGAGAAAAAAATTGCTACTCCCTTCCAGATGAGAAAAGACCAAATATTGGTTTTGTTACTCAGAAAGTGGCTTTGCAGCAGATGAACAGTCCAATTCTAAAGTGTCAGAGCTTCCACTGAGTGAAATACTGCTATTCATTGCAAGATGTTAGTTTTATTTGCTACTGTATTTTCATGTCTGTAATGATTTTCGATAAATTTTCCTTAGTTCTGCTCTGAAAAAAAAGAACAAACAAACAAACCCAAAACTGGGGTGGATATTAGAGTGACTAAAATTAGAGTGATAGAATTTTATATTATCTTTCATATCCAATGAAATAAACCTCTCTAGGAAGAGATTCACAGCACCTGATTTTCACAGCAGGTGACATCTACAAAAGAGGGATCCAGATTTGTCTCTGTGTAATATCCTAGTCATTAAAGAAGCAGTTTCATTTCATGTGCACGAAAAACTAGAAAGAAGGTAGAAAAACCCCTGCTTGACCCTTTCTATGTGACCCAATTTTTTGAATTCAGTGGGGATAATTGTTAGTCCTTTTCCAGGACAGCAGTTAAGTCTCACTTTTACAGGTAACTGAAATAGTATTTGAGCAGAATTAAGAAAAAGATTAATGTTAGCAATTTACAACTGCGTTAGGACAAAGACACAAACACAAACCCAAATTTCAAATCTATATATCAGTTTTAAGCATAGTCCTGAACAAATCCAGATTATTAATAATAATCCTCTAGAAGATTAGACAGTAGACAGATGAAAAATTAGTTTGCCATAGGTTAGGACTTGCTGAATGAAGTGACTACATTACAAATCTCTGTGCAAAAAGCATCATAAAACACCTCTTCTGGGTAACATTTGTGAATAATTGTGTAGCTAAGTTTGATCCAGAATGGCTTAGTTACATTTTGGATTTATTATTCCTGCTTCCCGGCAACTGATCTGAATAGTCCTTCCACAAGCTAATTCTCTAGGCCCTTGTTCACTATCTCATTATTTTAATCTTTAATGCTCAAAATATCACGTTGGAAAACTGGCAACTTCTACACATTCTGTAGCTATCTGATCCCCTTTTACGGTTACTTCACCATACATACATTCCACCATGTCCACTCCAGTTTATTTTTCAGAGTCATTGGAAAACCCACAGTCCATCTTCCTGCTCCTAGAGAACATAGACATTTGGAGGCAAGAAAAAATTTGTACACAACTTTTTAGTAAAAGATTAGGAATCATAGTTTTCAGAGGAAATGGGAAGGGGAAGGCTGTCATATGTCTCCATGCACTCATTCCCATGATGCATGCTGATTTCTTCTGCTTACAAAGGCAGCTTCTCTAGCCTTCAGTGGGATAGCATGAGAGTTGGTACGCTGGGGCACCTTGTGAATAGTTCTGCTTAGAATTGGTTTATCCTGCACTTCTCATCATCTAGCATGCATGTTGCATGTTCCGTTCAATTAAAAAATATTCTTTTGTTAATGTTTCTAGAGTGATTGGTTATGGTGGACCATAAGTTGATGGCAGAATCTCTGTTGACAGGAGGCAAATAAACTGTATGTTCTTAGACTATAAAAGGAGGGAGTGCTAGCAGGTCTAGGCAGGGCAATGGTCATGTTGAAACACTTCTGCAGAAAGCAGAGGCTGATTCTCAGAAGTATAACAAAATAATATCCTTTTCATTTTAATTTTGCAAATTACAGCTGCATTATTTTTGGCAATTTTTCATAAAACAGAACGACCTTGTAATGTGAGATGGCTCATGAACAGCTTTAGGAATCCAAGTATCAATGCTTAGTGATGGTGTGCCTCTGGGTGCTGGTGTAATCATCCTCTTCATGTCCCAAAGAATAAACATTGAGTCGTAAATCCTTAGCATCACAGGAAGTGAAGCAAGCTGTTCTAGAAACCAAGAACATTATGCATAATCAAGATGTCATGGATTTGATAGCAGTGGACTGCTCATTATACTCCATGGTTGAGATTAGTTCTCTCTCCATTGCTGTTTTTTGCACAAAGTATGAGCCCTTTCCCACCAGACATTACTCTGCTCACACATCCAGGTCATATGCTATATCTTTCGCTAATTCATCATCACCCTAGAAAAGTTCTGAGGTTTAACCAGTCCCTAAGCCTTGCTCAAATATTCTTAGAGTATCTTTTCATATGTAGACCTCAAGGAAATTAAAGTCTGTTTTCAATGCGGGAAAATTTCAGTTTTATTACCATGTTCTTTTGGGAAATGACAGTGTGAACAATCTGTGGTCTGGGCTGCTTCCATGTGCCTTTCCAAGACATAATTTCGTATGTTGTAGTAGTGGTTGTAATATGGTGTCGGGGAATCACACAGCGTGTCTGCTTTCCAAGGCAATGGTTTAGACTCAGAGGCTGAAGGCTGATCACCTGAAGGGGCTCCCCACAGACAACTCACAGTGCAATAGGACTGGCTTTCTACAAGATAGTGCGAGAGTACCAGTGGAAAACAGACAATAATGCAAGCTAGACTACATGCTGGGCCATTTATGGGTGCACTAAACATAATCAATGCCTCAGGTGCTGGAATAAATTCAACAAACATTGCATAAATATGTTTACATACTATTGACTGGTTCAGATTTCTTCTGTCTGGATATGTACCAATGCATACTACCTTAATGAATCTAGACAAAGAGGAAGGAGGAAGCAAAAGCTTTCTTGTCCTTTTTCTTTCAGGCTC
Source organism: Aegotheles bennettii (assembly GCA_013398125.1). Lineage (NCBI taxonomy): Eukaryota > Metazoa > Chordata > Aves > Caprimulgiformes > Aegothelidae > Aegotheles > Aegotheles bennettii. Next base: position 12,433 of record VZRW01006797.1, on the reverse strand, counting down.
CAAATATATCTTACATTTGATACACTTTTTGTGGTCAAGGCTGGAAGAGTCCTCTAAGCTTTCTGAGCTTTATGCAAAAGCAGTTTTGGAAAATTTACAGAGTACTCATATATTCCTTTACTTTTTTAAAAAGCACTGTTATTTCATACAAAGTTTATGGTGGATAGTGAAGCTGATTATATACCACTCAGATGAATATGGTTCTGCTACATAAAATTCATATTTCATGCACTTGGAACACAGGGACTATGAATTCATAACGATTACTGCTACTTCTGAAGACTACTGCAGTTGCAGAAAGCACTTTTTTATTATCTACTAGTTAAATGTTTGGAGACCTTCGCCCTTCTAGTAAAGTAAAGTTAAAGTAATACAAAACTTCTTTAAACTGAAGTGTTTTATTTTGAAATGTTCATAAACAGCAGAACCAAAAAAGATCAGTATCAGCGAACACCATTTATTCAAGCCTTAGTAATTCCTGAAACTTACAGCCTCCTACTGGTTGTAAGTTGGATGATGACTTAAATGATGACTTAAATCCATCTTAGATTCAGGTGAAACATTTCTATTTGCAAGAATTATTTCACTAGGAATTTTTCACTGGATTCAAAGCCATTCATTATTGTTTTCTCTGATTCTTCACAAACATCATCAGTAGTAGTGATATAAATTTGAACTTGGATAAACTAGTACTTTTATTTAATTATTATGCTGGTTTGTATTAAAATAAAAATGTATGTCTTAAGAGATTATACTTTATTAAATTAGTCACTCTTTAACTTATGGAATCAAATAATAGTTTTGTTTGGAAAAGACCTGTAAGATCATCAAGTTCGAGTGTAAATCTAACACTGCCAACTGCACCACTAAACCATGTCCCTAAGCACCACGTCTACATGTCTATCAAATATCTCCAGGGATGGTGACTCCACCACTTCCCCAGATAGCCAGTTCCAGTGTCTGATGACCCTTGAGGAAATTTTTCCTAATATCCCATCTAAACCTCCCCAGTGCAACTAGAGGCCATTTCCTCTTGTCCTCCTCACCCACCTCACTACAACCTCCTGTCAGGTAGTTGTAGAGAGCAATAAGGTCTCCCATCAGCCTCCTTTTCTCCAGGCTAAACAACCTCAGTTCCCTCAGCTGCTCCTAGTAAGTTTTGTTCTCTACACCCTTTGTTTAACACAGTTTGCAAAGATTGCATTTTTTCTTTAAAGATTTCCATGCTTTCTTTTCTTGACAAAGAAGGTCAAATGACCAAATGTACTAATTTTCAATAATAATGTAGAGGCAGTATCTGTGTTTATATTTTCTGTTGTTAACTTGATGCAAGTTTAGAGATATATAAAAAGAAATATGTTGCAAGACTACACTTGATTAGTCATATTTCTCTCATCTCTCTTGCACTTCTCTAAGCCTATGACATTCCTGAATCTCCTTGAATAAAATGAAAAAAAAAATATACTTACTTATGCAGTTATAGTTAAAGCTCTTGTTTCTGAGGCATAAATAACAAAGGCATATCCCAAATTTTTTTTCCTGATATGAGACTACTTCCTGATAAAACAGTCTCCTTATACTCCTTCCATCTTCTTGCTGATCTATGTGCCTTCTAGAATCACCTCTGATATTTGGATACACTCACTCTGTTGCTTTCTTAAAAGAAATGGAAATCTAGACGTATATTACAGAAGATGCAAGGTGACAATTAGAGCATGTAAAATGGCTGAATTTAGTAATACGTGTTCTGTATTGCACCCTGAGCTAGATCTACATATAATTCAGTCCCCATTCATATATTTAAATAGTTGAATTACAGCATATTTTAAAAACTAGGAAAGAAACCTTCATTTTAATTACATCTGCAAGTTAGTTGGCAGCTTACCTTTGTATTTCAAATGCAGGAGTTAAATTTTTGCAGATAATTAGCAGGTCAGTTAAGCTAAATAATTTCCTGCTGCTGATAGGTGTATGCAATCAAATACAACTTTATTTCACTCCTACATATGCCTACTTCAAAATTATTTGTAAAGAGGTTGAGATTTAAAAACAGAGTATGTATAGAGGAGGAAATTTTGTTATGCTCAGTAATGATTTTTAAAAAACTGATCAGTTATATAAATATTATTGTTTTTTACTTTTTTTTATATGTGTACATGCTTTTCTTGGGGAAAATTTTGCAAATATGAAGTGTTTCATTCCTTCAGCTAATGCTCCTACTAATTTTAACAACCTAGTTGTTAAAATGCAAAAATATCTTGCCATTACATAATACTGCCTCCCCTCCAATTTAAATTTAGGATATTCTAGAAAGAAAAGATACTTTCACAAAACTATCTTCAGGACTCAGCATTTTTAAGGGTCAGAGATGTGGGGGGAGGGCCAAGAATTAACATATATTAACTCAAGCTACTCTACTTCAAACCAACTTGTTGCAAAAGGGGGATTAATAGTGGTTTAAAAACAAGCTTGTCTATCCTAACAGTTCAGTATGGACACAAACTCACACGAAAGAACCCCGAATCCAAATATTTCTCTCTATTTCTATGGCCTCTTGTAGCCCTTGTCAAATGTGTCAAGTTTGGAGTCCTATTTCCCAGGCATGGTTATGCATGCTATGAAGGTGGAAGCTTTCTAAGAATGAGTTTGTACTTCATACTTCTTTGTCCTCTGAAATCCCATTCATGAGTCCCTTCAAAGCTATACTGCTATGTTTGGAGTGGTCATAGCAGTATGAAGGAACTGGGAATGCAGCATGAGAGGTTTGGGTTGTTGCAGGATCTCAGAGATGAAAGTGAAACATCCAGCATTGTCACATCCACACACTGCCAGACTTCCTCCGTGGAAGCAAAAGCATGTATGGTAAGTTTCCAGTGGTGTGGATTCCCATTGCTCTCCATTTCTAGCAGCAACTGCAAAGTGGTATTTCTTGGCTAGAAACGTTGGCATAAGGTAGCAGAACGTGCTATTTCTGCAAACACATAATGGTCACAGAGAATTTCTGTGTGAAGAAGCAGACCCATCTAACCAAAAAAGCTTGCACAAATCTTTCAATGCCAGTTCCAGGGGACATCAACAATAGAAGAGTGGGTAGCCATCACAGGGTGGAGACACAAGGACAGAATGCTACTGGACCACAGCTAACCAGTTTGCTACTGGCAAGCCAACTATTGGGATGGTGCTACTGGAGATTTATGTTGCCATACTGACCTTGATGTGTCTGCTAAGCTATGAGCTTTTAAAAATTGAGAAGTGTTTGAAAGAGCAAATGGCTCCTGGTTCTGTTCTCTGAGATAGAACCTCAGTGTATATGTAGTCTACACTCTTAGACGAAGAGGGAGGCCGTGCTCTCCAGGCACAGCATTCCCTGATTCAGCAGGACCTGGGCAACCACAGGAGAAGGTTCATGGCAAGTAGAGAAGAAAGGGTTAAACTCTCCATCTGTGTATCTTTGAATGTTCTTGAGGTGTCACAATTTTTTTTTGTTGTGTGAAATTCTGTAATTGTTTTTGCTAATGTATCATTAATCCACAGACTGTGTGTGCCATTTTATCTTCGTAGTTCTTTAGTAAGACCTCTTAGTAAGGTCACAATTTCCTTTCTTCTTAGAAATGGAGAGTAAAGATATACTTCTAACAGCTCAGTTATTAAGTTTGAGACATTGATAAATAAAACATGGATGACAAATAGAAAATTCCTAGCAAAATAAAAGGAATTATAGAATAGATGAAACTGAAAAAAAAAAAAAAAAAATAGAAGTTTTAATTAGAAAAAATGCTATAGAGTTGTTCCTCCAAAGCCAAAGAAAGTTAAGAAATTTTCTAATCAATGAATTATATAGAAGAGAATCAAAATAAAGTATCTATGTGGAAAGAGTAATCTTCCCACTTTCTACCAATTCCAAAATTAACGAAATGTGTAGACCTGGGGATATGAACAAGTTGTATTGTGAACAACAGTTTAAGGCCATCTCTTAAGACATAGGTCAGTAATGTATATTAAGTCCTTTCCCATCCTTGTTCTTTCTTTCCCTATCTCCTCCCTGTGGGTGCTTGTGAAGTGACATAAAAAGTCAAGATAAGAAGGTATTGCTTGTTTACTGAGTAAACATGGAGTAAGATAATAGTATAGAGAATCCCACTTTTGCTTACTCTACTGTTTCTCACATTAATCCTTATGTACATTTGTGAATCTTTTCACCTGTCAGCCAGATGTCCTATGTGCTATTGGCTCATCTGCTTTTCATCCGTAATGTGTGCTCCTGTTCTCTCATGATCAAGATGGAATTACAGATTTTACAAGTATGAGGTTTTGGTGCTTCAGACTGTGAGGAGTGGGATGTGTGTGTTTGCAATGGAAACACAAAGATAACTTTCTTTTTATTAAACAAAAATTTTCTGACAGATTGGTGTATTGGGTCAAGTACAAGAGGATCAGAAAGCCATGTTTGTTAGGATGGCAGTAACTTCTGTTATCAGTGTTCTTATTTGGAATTTGGTGAGAATAAGGAGATAAAGAAGAAGCAATAGATTTAATAACACAGCCATCTTCTGGGTGACAGGGAAAGAAAGCATAGGAAGGAGAGAAAAGAAATTGCCATTTGTGAACTTATTCTTGTAAGTTAGATTTCACAGATTCAACTTCAACTGAATTCCCTGATTAGGGCTGAAACATAGCTGGCATTTGAGCCTAAGACTTAGGGTACATTTGGTCAGCAAATTTTCCAAGTATAAACTTTGGAGCATATGTAGGCCTCAATCTAAGTGCTGATGTCACCATACCCTTAGGAACTCAACCAAACAGTACCCACTGCATTCCCCTGATTTCCAGGTTCGTAGTTGCAGCACAGTGAAGCTGTCCAAGTTTCCTTTGATTAGATACTGGTTTAAGTCTACTGTAGCCAATTATGTCAAACCTGGAACATGTTAATACTAATCAACCAGATAGTCTCTTCTGCATTTAAGCATGGTAAATGTGAAAACCTTGCTTTGTATTTTTTGTACCTTTAACTATTTTTTAGCTTAAAAAAACCCAACAACCCACTAGTTACTAGAAAAGAGGACAGAAAGTGAGATGAGGAATACATCAAAGATTTAAACAACTTTTACAAGTTTGTTTTTTTTTAATCTTGGAGTCACTATCCAACCACAGATCAGTCTTGTACAGTCTTTCTCATTGGTGCTGTCTGTGGCCATGTGTTAAGTGAGCATTTGCAGTCCTTGTCAGCAGTTAGATGCTGATGTGAGTAACATATCTTAAGTTTGAAATCAAATGCAGCAGATACATTATGCTGAAAATATCAATGGTATGTTGCTGGTTACAGATGTTAACATGCTTTAGACGTGAATCTGATGAGCCACCCAGTTGAAGGTAGTTGTATTTGAGGGTTCTCAGTTCCTCACTGATCTGGATCATTAGACTACAGATGAACATCTGGCTTATTTTACTGGGAAGGAGTATGCATGTGGTTTTATTTTCACATGATTTGGCATTTAACAGAGCTTCACTCTGAACCTATATTTCTGCTGTGTCCATTCACAGCATCTTTATCTGATACCTTAACCACTGAACTTCTAAACCTTCTATGCAGTTCTAAAGAAGGCCTTCCTATGACCACATTCACAGACAAAGGACAACAGATCAATACTCTCTTGTACATCAGTATACATCAAATATATAAGAGACAACTCTGTGGGATGGAAAGTTGCTCTTGCCATTCTCCCTATGCGTAGGCAGAGAACACACTGTAACATCTCTATAATATTTCCCACCCCTGCCTTTTAAGAGTATTAGAAACCAGGGACTGATATCTAAATGACTTTTTCTTTTCCCCTGGCTAAAACACGGATTAAAAAATGCCATAAATAAATATGTCAGCTTGGGAGAACTGAAGACTGCAGACATGGGAAACAATTGAGTAAAGACTAGTCAGACACAATTAAATAATGAAACCTTACAGCTACCTTGATATGTTAGCTCACCTCTAGAGAATGCCAAATTGACTCAGATATTTCCAAGCTTGGGGCATATGGCACACAGGCAAGCTTGCAGTTGTAGTTTGAAGGGATTTGAGTGCCTAGAGATTACTTGGTGCCAGAAGACAAATCATGTTTAATGTGTTTCTGCCACAATGGATTTTATAAAGTAAAAATGTGTGCCTTTGGCTTACTCTTTTCAGACTGTAAAAAATAAACATAAACTTTCCAAGTTGGTTAATTTTAAATTATTACTTTGCATTCCCTTAGATGTACGTCTTCATTCTACAGCCTTGACTTCATAAAAAATACTTGTTATGGTCATATTTTATCTAGTGATTATAAACATGACAGAATAGCAGTTGCACCTAAGGGGCAATACTAGCAATATAAAAAAAAAAAAAAGAGACAATGGAAATCAAATAGCTTTAAAGAATGTTAGTCTTTCTCGTGCACAAACAGACTCCACAAACAATTACCTGTTGTAAAATGTATTAATTACTAAGAGAAAAGAACTGTTCAAGTTGATTCCAACAGCAGAATATTTTCTAAAATAGTTTTGGCTATGCTATGCAGTTCTATTATGTATTTTAAAATAGCATGAGCCAAGCGTAGTTGTTTTGAAGGAGGCAAGAGGAAAGGAAAACTTTGCTCTGGCGACTTTCACTGAGCAAACTCTTAGGGAAAACAACATTTCTTAAAAGTTAATGTTAATATCAAAAACTTTAAATGTCAGTTCATTAAAAAGCACCTTGATACAGCACTGTTTTATTCTTTCCCATGTACAAGATAGACACAAAGCATTATGCAATTCCTAGCATTTCCTGTGCAGTAAGGGGTCTTCACTTCTTTCATTCCTCCATGACATTCAAAAAGTTTTTCCACTCTGACTAGATAAAATAACAGGGCATTTTAGGGTTTTGCTTTTTTGTTTGTTTGGTGGTTGTTGTTTTTTTCTCATAATATACAAATGCTTATTCTTTCATTCTTTTGACTCATGTAGAAACAAATATTCAAGTTTGTTACACGCATTGCACAAACCACTTTTTGGAGAAAGTAGGTGTAGCAAAGATGAAGGATGTATCACTTAGGTTTTGTTATGCAGCACTTCAACTATGTAACTGTGGAAATAAAAATACTGGGGAAAATTATCTTATTTCCAAGTTATTAATCACAAAATCACAGAATCTATAAGGTTGGAAGGGACCACTGTGGGTCATCTGGTCCAACCTGCCTGCCCAAGCAGGGTCATCCTAGAGCACATGGCACAGGATTACATCCAGATGGTTCTTGAATATCAATATCTCCAGTGAGGGAGACTCCACAACCTCTCTGGGCAACCTGTTCCAGTGTGCAGTAACTCGCACAGTAAAGAAGTTCTTCTTCACATTCAGGTGGAACTTTCTGTGCATCAGTTTCCACCCATTGCCTCTTGTTCTATTGGCTGGCACTACCGAAAAGAGCCTGGCTCAATCCTCTAGTCACCCATCCTTTAGGTACTTATACACGTTAATAAGGTCCCCTCTCAGTTGCCTCTTCCTGACACTGAACAGGACCAGCTCCCTCAGCTTTTTTTCATAAGAGATTCTCCAGACCCTTGACCAGTTGGACCTGCTTCAGGAGCTCCCTGTCTCTCTTGTGCTGTGAAGCCCAGAACTGCACACAGTACTCCAAATGCGGCCTCACTAAGGCTGAATAGAGGGGCAGGATCACCTCCCTTGGTCTGCTGGAAATGCTTTTCCTAATACACCCCAAGATTCCATTGGCCTTCTTGGTCATAAGGACACACTACTGGCTCATGGAGTGTTCGTTGTCTACCAGGACCCCCAGGTCCCTCTCTGCAGTGCTGCTTTCCAGCAGGTCGGCCCCCAGCCTGTACTGGTGCATGGAGTTGTTTCTCCTCAGGTGCAGGACCCTGCATTTGCCCTTATCCCTCCAACCTGTTGAGGTCCCTCCCAGTTTTGTGTCATCAGTGACCTTGCTGAGGAGGCACTCTACCCCCCCCCATCCAAGTCATTGATGAACAAGTTAAACAATGCTGGGCCCAGTACAGAACCACTAGTGACAGGCCTCCAACTCTGTACCATTGAGTCTAACAATTACCATTAATGCCTATATAAAGTGAACTGTACATTAATTTCAAGACTAGAGGAACAATTAATCATATAGCCTAACCACAGTATCTTTAGCCATCATTGAGCATGAGTTACAAATTGCTCACATATTCTGTATCACAATAAGTTAAAAACAGACTTACAGGCCTACAATACTTTATCTTGGGCTAGCATCCAGTGTATTTTTATCATTGACTGCAAAGGGTTTTCTTGTTTGTTCTTAAAGCCTTCCCATATCAATAACGGTGATTCCACAGATTTTCTAAACTATTCTACTCATTTATCTTTTCTATATAATAGTTTGTCTTAGAATCTCGTCTGTTTTCTTACTGCAGTTGATACATGTTAATTTTTATTTTTTTTTCGATCTTAAATTTTTTTATGGTAACTACCTTTTATATTTCTGAAAGCTATTATAAAGTCTCCTTGTATATGTGGTTTGTGAAATTAAAACTCTTAAATCCTATTTTGCAGAACTACCACTTGCCCATTCTGTTTTCCATTTTGTACTTTTTTGCAGTGGCATATTTCTGCCTAGATAATCTTTCTAACCTATTGCAGAATGAGATTCTTACCTGTATCATATTAGTATTAAATATACCCGTTACTTGTGCAATAAAAGCATTAATCAGTTTACCCTTCTTCGTGTCATCTGCTCATAGCCTTCCTTCTCTATTGAGCAGTAGACCAGCACTTCCCTTTTTTCTTCCCATTACTTCTTTTGTGAATATATTTTGATATTTTCTTATCAATGGCCTGCATGTTAAATTGCTGCATGTTAATTTGTGCCTTGGTCTATTTGATTTTTTTTCTACATGCTCATGATGTTTTTTTCTGTTCATCCTTAGTCATCTGATATAGTTTCTATTTGCTTTATTCTCCTTTTACATGTTTGCAATCAATAGAAAGCTGTAGTTTAACCTTGGTCTTATATTATATATATATATATATATGTTCTTACTTCAGGGGAGAAGTTCACATTTGTTCTTCTAATATTGTACATATATATATTGTACATAATGTATATGCTATTCTTGAACAAGAACTAGCCATTCTAGGCAAACCTGCTGAGTCTTCAGTAGTTTATTATTAGTTTATCCATTTAATACCCTAGTTCTCTATATGGAAATGTAATCTTTTTGAGGACAAATAATAGGGAAGCAAGGAGCACAGACTTAAAGGTTTTCTCGGATTTTGGGGGATTTTGGTTTTTGTTTTGATTTTCAGTGTGTAGGTGTATACTTTAAATAAAAGAATAAGATCTTTTTGAACTACCACCATCAACAGTGCCCTAGCATTTGAATTCCCCCACATATAGAACAAGTTTAAGGTCTGCTTTTCAGAATAGTCAGAATTTCTCCTCCACCCTGTGCTTTCTTTCACATAACAATGCTTTTTAACCTAGACAGAATTCTGAATAAAATTCACAGTTCACTAGGGATGCACCATTATCTTGAGGATTTATTCTTAGCTTGCTATGTAATGGCCTCTCTACTAGGCATTCATGGGAGTCATAACTTTCTTCGGTGGACTGTTACATACAGACTAACTTTCACGTTCTGATACAAAACAAGCACTCTAAAGCTAATCAGAGGCTACAGTGCAATGTTCACATGCCAAAATTTAATTTATTATATGTACTGAAGTAGATGAGGAAAAAGTGACTTATTAATCCAGATCAGGAGAAAGTGGGGTCACCAGGTGGTTCCCCCTGAACTCAGAAGGTGTAGGGAATCTAAACTAAATGCCTCCTACCAAAGCAAGATATTGCTGATATGCAATCATCAATCAGGATTCAGCTGAGTATTAACTTGAGAATTCCTGATTCCCAGTGAATTAGTAACTGCTTAATGAGAGGTAGGAGCTAAAAACAAAAGCCTCAAAGAATTACTGTTTGCCTTTCAGCTGCAGCCTCTGTTATTCACCAGGCAAGATCTTCCATTTGTTGAGAATCAAGGGGTCTCAATTTTGAGCTCAGTAGGAGAAAAACAGCTTCTTAAGGAAGCAAAAATGTAGTTTCCTGAGTGGAAGCAGCTTTTATGATTCAGAAACTACTGCTTTCCAACTGCAAGATACTGATGATTGAACCTGTTTTTTGCTCCTGTGACTCATTCTGTGGGAGCTTGGCAGCCTTGTAGATTAGGAAGAAAAGAACTGAGAGGCAGATAGAATTTATTTTTTTTTCATAACAAACAATTGATGACTGATTATTTGGTAGCTGCCATAGGCTACTAGATCTCAGCAACCCCCAGTGAATGGGAATGACTGATTGGATCACAGCATCTGTTCTTTATCAGAAACTGCTCAAGACTCCTGTGATCCAGCAGTTACAGTCATGCAGAGTAATGAGATATTGCCTACCAGAGTGGCCAGGTGTCCTAGATCCTGTCGCAATGACTGCCACTGGGAGCTAGATTTCAGGTCTAGATTTCAAGTTCCATTCCATAACACTGGTTGCAAAATGTAGAGGCAAGAGATGACCTTCACTTACAAGGACTACTAATCTCCCTTTGTTTAAAATACAATAGAGCTACAGGGAGTTGGCTGATACCAAATGCTGGGAAGGTGAGACCTTGTGTCTCTGAACCACAGAGCTTTCAGCCACCCACTAAGCTCAGGAATCAGGAGGAGCTGTCAGTCAGGGACTGCAGAGGGGCCATAGCAGTGATCAGTTTTCTAGGAACATATTCCATTATTAGAAGTTAGACTCACAAGCTCCCTCTGTGCAAAAAAATCTAGCTCTCATAATGAAGCTGACACTCCCAAAAAATAATGGGCACATGAAAGCAGTGGTTTTATCTGAAAAATCTACCTCAAGAAGTAGTTACAGAAAATAGAACATCTGAAAACAAAACCTTTAAAGTGAAAAAGGGAGTTAAATCAGAAAACCAAAACAAAACAAAAAAACACAAACCAAAACAAAAAAACTACTATCTTGTATTCCAGTTCCCCATTGTAGGGAACAGAAGTTTTGAGACCCTCAAATTAGCCTTAAAGGGGTTGCAAGTGATGACTAAGTCCATTCCAAATTACTACACAAACACAAGTCATTGGGTTGTGTGAGAAGTGAGGTGATTCATGTAAGAAAATTAAGTATATGTATATAGTGAGTTCATTAGTTTATAGGAAACAGGCTTAGCCATAGTAGACATAAACCCGCGACTGCCATCTAGCAACCAAATGAGGAAATGCCAGCGCCGTAGGAACAAGGATGAAGCAACCAAATAAGGAAGTGCCAGCTCCGAAGGAACAAGGATGAAGCGACCAATGAGGAAATGCCAGCGCCGTAGGAACAAGGAAGCGACCAAGCCGAGCAGGCGGCACATCAGCAAATCATGTATAAAAATGGGGGACTGTCAAAAATGAAACGTGCGTGTTTGGTGGAGCTCAGAATCCCCGCGCACCCAGCGCTGCTTGCTTATGCCTTATCTAATAAAAGTTAATCTTTTTTTACAATTAGTGAATAGCCTCATTTATAACAGGTTGTGTTTTTACGATGCTTAGCACAATGTCCTTAGCACATGTGCCGACGCAAACAGCTTGAGCGCGGGTTTGTCCCACAGCAAAGCAGGGAGTCGCGGTAGAAGAGGTCAAATTTAGAGGGGTTTGAGAGCTGGGAGAGCTGAGCAGAGCCGAGCTGAGCTGAATTAGCAGGAAAACATGTAGGTGTCCAAGCTTCGGGCTGTAGGGTGTGCCTGAGTCTGATACTCATGTCAGTAGGAAAAGAGAACACCTCCATTAGGTGCGAGCAGGGCGATGACCTGCTCAGATTGGTGATAGAGCTGAAAGAGGAGGTGGAAAGACTGAGAAGCATGAGGGCTTCTGAGGAGATTGACCCGTGGAGCCACTCCCTGCCAGCCCCGAGGCAGCCAGACCAGCCGGCTGCACCTCAGGCAGCTGAGGATCCCCTGCCCTCTCCCCAGCAGGCAGAAGGGGATCTTGGAGATGGGGGGGATGGAGGCAGGTCCCTGCTCCGAGTTGCAGGCAACTTCCCTCCCCTCTCTGTGTCCCTCTGAGGAATAGGTATGCAGCTCTGGAAACCGAGGGTCATGGAAAAGACAATGCCAATGAAAGAGCATCCAGTAGGGTGCCTGCAGGGGGTCTGCCAAGTAGACATAGTACCAAATGTATCACCACAAGCTCTAAAAAGGAAAAAAGATGGGTAATTGTTGTCNTGGGGCCTGGGTAAGGGATGTAGGCAAGAGGCTCCCCGGTCTCATATGGCCCTCTGACTGTTACCCTTTGTTAATAATCCAGATTGGTAGGGATGAGATGGAAGGAAGAAGCCTTAGGACAATCAAAAGGGGCTTCCTGGCTAGGGAAGACTAGGGAACAAGTGGCTGG
>VZRW01006796.1:16026-33838 GCA_013398125.1 Aegotheles bennettii | reverse complement strand
CTGACTGAAGTGCAGGACCTTGCGATTCTCCTTGTTGAATCTATCCTGAGATTCCCTTGGGCCCACTTCTTGATCTTGTCTAGGTCCCTCTGGATGGCATCCTGTCCTTCAGGAGTGTCAACCACACCACTCAGCTTGTTGTCACCCACTAACTTGCTGAGGGTGCACTTTGAGCCCACTGTCTATGTCATCGATGAAGAGATTGAACAGTACTGGCCCCAGCATGGAGCCCTGGGGGACACCACTTGTCACTGATGCCCATCGAGACATTGAGCCATTGGCCACTACCCTCTGGATGCGACCACCTAACCAATTCCTCACCCACCAAATAGTCCACCCATAGAATCCACAGCTCTCTAGGGAGAATGATGCCCAGGGGGATCATGTCAAAGGCCCCTCTAGGGCACCCTCAGTGCTCACAGGCACTTCATGAAGTAAGCAATTAAGTACAGTTTGCAAGTATTCTTTCACCACCAGGCAGAAATACTGAGCATTTAAAAAATACAAAGTAGGTTAAAAATTGTCTCTACAGAGTGTTGCACCTTATATTTGGTGTTTGTTAATATTTCCCATGCCACACATGCTGCTGCTGCTCCGGTTCAGCTTTCCCAGTGCCTGACGTTTTCTGTAGTGTATTGGACCCATGCCAATTTGGAACTTCAACTATGGCTTACATTTCGGAAGTCAGTTTTTTCCTTGTTGCTCTATTTTCCTCCCATCTGTGTTGTTCAGCCTTGAGTGAGTACATGAAGTCGGGTAACTGAACAGCTTTTAACTTCCATCTGAACTCTTGTGATCTCTCAGAAAGAAAATTGCTCATCAAAGGTGAAAAAAAGTTCAGTGCAGTCATACAATTTTACACTTACTTGATTTAGCACTTGTGAGAGAGCCTGGCCTTCTTCAGGTACCAAGCAACAAGTACAGAAGCCCTGAAATTTTCTGAGTGAGTCACGGTGTGACCTTGGGCAAGCGCCAAATATTTTTGTGTCTTCCCTGATGTCATCTGTAAAATGAATAGAAGGTGTTTGAATGGATTGCTGGATGTGAAGTTACATAAAGCCATCTTCAAAGAGGGCAGCAGGCTGGCGTCAACTCAGACTGAGTTATATTCAGAACTAGGCACCCCTCAGTATTTGAATTACAGCCAGACATGCAGGAGTATGATGCTGTGCCTTGTCTTCTATGTATTTATCTCCAACAGGTTTTCAAAGTCATGACTCACACTTTAGGTTGTTAGATTTTCAACACAGCTCAAGGTTTTTAACAAACACTGGATACAGGTTCAAAAGTTTGTCTTGGTTTTAGAGATTCTTCTTTTGCTGGAAACGAGGACAATCACTGGAGCCAGCCCATAAAATTTGAAGCACTTTCTTGATCTTCAGATGTTTTTCACTCCTTTGGTTTTGGATTTTTTTTGGTGGTCCTGAGCTCATAGAAGAGTAACATACCTTGTAGCTTGTATGCATTTTGCATTGCAAGAGCTACTCAAACACACAGTTCTGTATTACTCCTTATGACCAGACCTGCTTTAGCTGAAGCAACTGAAATTTCACTATTGATTCAAGTAAGAGCAGGCATACATGGGAATCAATACACCCTAACAGATAACTACCCAGATGCATAGGATCAGCAGAAAAATGAATTACTTAAAATGTTTCTCTTTTCCCTTTCATAGAAAAACTGTATCTGAAGGGGGAAATCTTGCTCCTGTTGCCTGTCCATCTAGGTCTGGGATGCCTGAATTTTGTTGTTCAGGTCTCTCAGTGGACTTGAGAGTGATGTCTGAATCCTCTCTGTGGCAGCAGCAACAGCACATGTCACCATGTTGTGTGCACAAGGAGGAGTCAAACCCTGCTGAGTGAAGACAGCCACAGCATCACATCCGTGCCATGGTATACATAGGTACAAAAGAAGATGTTTTCCAGCAGAAGCAGCATTCTTGTTTCTTCAGAGAAATACTCAACTGGTTGTGTTTGACACAGTCCACTTTGAAAGGGCTTGCCTCTTGCTGGTGGCACTTGTCTTGCAGTCTGGGAACACTTAATCTAGGTGAAAACCCAGCCCCATTGCTATGCTTTTAAAATGCTCCTCAACTTCCATGAAAATGATATTGGATTGCACATGTAGTAAATGGGAAAAATAATTTTAAATTACTGTCAAATGTAATTCAACAACTGTGATTACGGTTTACACTTAAAGGCTTAATAGCACATTGGATGAAATCCAACCCTAATAAACTCAGTAACAAAATCTCCATGATTTCATCATTTCACGATTTCAAGCCAATGTGTACTTTTTGTTTATTGTGACATAACAGAAAATAAAGTGAGATTAACTCCTTACTTACACTGTTGTAAATCGGGAGTTATACTGATGTCAGCAAGATTATTTCAGTATGAAAGAGGATCAGGAGCAAGATTAATAACAACAAATATGTTTTCAAAGGAATGATTTGTGCCTGCCAGTTTACTGCTTCAAGTGGTTCGTGTATGTTTTGCTATGTAGAAAAACAAGTGTTCTGTTTCCCAATAAATATTTCAAAGAATTCAAATTTGCAGAAAGCATCTGTATCTCCAGTATCAACTGAAAAGAAAGTTACATTATTTCTTCAAACCAAGTGATTTATAGCACTCTTCAGCCACTTTGCTACTGAATCTACACAGCCATTTCTACTTAAAGTTAACAGACAAGAAGGCATATTAAGTGTAATTTTTTCAGGATAAATCTTTTCAAGATCACTGATTTGTTTCTGACACCCAGGTAAGATGTCTGTCCTGGTTTAGCCGGGACAGAATTCTAAAATCATTTTTCTATTCAGAGAAACTGTAGTTCTGAGAGACTGCAGAGTCCAGTTCTGTGAGAACGAAAGAGTTGAGATGCTCTGGTGTGCAGGTTTCCATAGTGACCAAGGTCAAGGGTAGTTTGGAGCCATGCAGGTCCAGTGGGTCAGGAGGGGCAAAGCCCAGGGCAGCTGACCTAAGCTGGCCAACCAAAGTATTTCATATATAAATGTCACCCTACTATAAATTGAGAAGTTGTGAGGTTCTGGGGGGACTTCTACCATGGCTGCCTTCCCGAGAGGATCCCGTCAATCTTGTCTGTTGTCCCGCTCCTGAGGCCTGCTCCTCTGCTTGCTGTGACTGTCACGTTCTTGCTGGAGCCGTCATGCTCACAGTGTTTGGTATGAAGCCCTTGCTGCTAGAAGTGCACAGTTCATGACTACTATCCAGATCTGAGTATAACTTGGTATCTCATGTTAGCATTGGGGTTGATATTAATTCATTGTTGTTATTCTATTATATCTGTATTCATTTCAATCCACGCTTCTCCTTTCCTTTTCCCTATTCCCTGTCTTGGGTGGTATTGGGTGATAGAGCAACTCTCTAAACTGCAACAATGATACTCCTAATAATGTAAGATCCTAATTATGTCAAAGAACCTAAATTACTTAGTCTGGCTATTATTTCTTCTATGCATAGTTTTCTTTTTAACAGATAGGCATTTCTTTTTTACATGACTATAAAACCAATTTCCTGCATTGTGTGTGATGTTCTCTGTGCTGATTCATAGTTTTTCATACCTGTTTTAATTTCCCACAAGGCAAACCTAGTTACTGAAAGTTGGCCTTCCATATCCATCAGAGACACCAGGGATGACACCAGAATGGGAAGGTGACCATCAGTGTTACAGTCTCTCAGTTTTAGTAAACCCAAAGCACTTTTCCTACAAAAGGAGCTTCAGATATGCCAGTGACTTTTGTGATTAGGTCTCATGTTCCTCAGAAAGAAGACCAAATCCATCGATTCCTTTCACAAAGGTCTGAAGCTGCTGACAAAGGCGACAGAATCTGTAGCTTCACAAGGCAATACTTTTAGCACCGTAATTAGACTCAACTAAGTGGTGAAGAGTAAATTTTGCAGGCAGGAAAGATCATTCCTTAGCATTTCAATCAATAAACAAGTCACTATTTTGTTTAAAATTGCTAAAATTAATTTAATTGCTGTGTTTGGAAGCCACATAGAAGTCAAGTTCACAGAAAGTTATTATCATTGCTCTCCTAAAAGCACCACAGGAAGATTAGAGCCTCTTATATTCTCTAGGTATTTTTGTCGGTTCCTTGTAAAAAAAAAAATAAAATGTTTCATTTCCCAGGAGAGTTACAGCTGACCTAGGATCTTCTAATTCATATGTCCATTCATCAGGGACCCATATCATGTACATACCCTAGTGAAGCCTCCATTTGGCAAGGCAACTAAATGAAAGCCTGACTTGGACCAGCAAATAGCAGATCGCCTGGACTACTTGAGGGCTTAAATGCATGTTTCAGTATCTCCCCAAATCAAAGCCCAAACCCAGTTGTGGGCCAAGCACTTCTGGAGTCTGGGTTACAAAGCTGTATGCTATTCCTTCTGTGATGATGCCCTCACAGGGCAACTCTCCTTCACTCGAAAAGTCAAGCTATCAATGGAAAAAGGAATATTCACACCTGTGGTGGATGTGTCTTCCCCTGAAGCTGAATTAAGATTATGAAAGCCTCTGACAAATGACCCAAGAACTAATCACAATCAGAACTCAACAGCAATTGCATCTCTTTGACTTAGATTTCCTACAACTATTCTCCCATGTAGATTTGGTCTTTGTGCTATTGTATATTTATTTAATAGAAAACAAACTGCACATGATTAAATTTTTGGCAGAACAGTTTCTGAGAAGAAGGCTTACTCCAACTCCATTTTGAAAAAGATTGTTAAGGTGTAATTTCAGTAAGGTAAATGTGTAATTTGTTACATTTAGTTAAAATATAACTTTTAATAGTATAATGTATCTTTATATTGCATATAGGATTCAATTTTCCTTGAGACAAAATACATATCCGAAAGTAGTGTGAGAAAGTCCTTGGGATTTTTGGTTTTATAATTCTGGGCTTGAAGAGTGTGATTTCTTACAAAACCGAAAACAATCAAATATGTAACAGCACATTTTGTAAATTTTCTTCGGTCAGACCGAAGAATATTCCAAACCTACATTTCAAAGAAGAAATCAAGAAAACACTTACTGGAAGTCCTTGGTAATTCTCAAACTACTTCAAGAATTTTACAGGGAAATTGAAGGCCTTATTTGTACAATATATTGTGCTATAAACCTTGAACTTGACTGACATCTCAGTATTGTGATATGCATGTTTAATAATACTAATTTATTACCCTTACTATCATAAAACCATGGGTTTTGCATCAGCTTCTTGCAACAATATACACTAGAATTCCTGCCACTCAGCTTTGAAATGTAAAAGTTCAGTACACCTATCAGTAATATACGATACCCTGAAAGCATATTTACTTGGATCAGTGAGCTTCCAGATGTAATGAATACAGGATGAGGTAGCACTTGCTGTCCTGTCTTTATGTCTGTTTCTTACTTTTTTTATTTTTCTAAGGAAGAATCTACAATCTGAGCCACAAGATAAACAAAAAAATCAAAGTATATATATGAAAGGAGAAAAAAGTTGATAAGGGCAATCAAATTTATATAACGACTTTCATTCAATGCTACCCAAATACTTTGCTAACATCAATTGCTTTAATTACCCTTTGCTAGACCTCTATAGCAGCCAGGGTTGTTAAGTAATTATGCTTGTAGATGCTGAACAGACACTTGCAAGGGATAAGAACCAGCTTTAGAGAAAGCCATGTGGAGGGCAGAGGAGATCAGTGGGATAGTGCCTGTGATGGTATCTTTTGGTGCTGTAGTCAGCCGAACCTCTCACACCACTTTCCTGCCGATGTCAGCTGTTAGAAGGGAAACATGCTTGCTGACACTTGGCCTTGGCTCACTGCCTGGGAAAGCCACTTGTGGGTTCAAATTCCTTTGGCATAGTACACTAATAGGGCAGCCATAGCCTTATCCTTAGCAATATATGCTGAGTGGTACTTCATGTAATCATTTTACAGATAAGATGCTGGAACTGCAGGCTGGATATGGGGTTTGACCCCAAAACCATGGATGTATATTTAATTGCTGGAAGTAATTTTCCTTTTTTTTCTTTTTAGCTAAACATGGCTAAAGTGTGCATACAGAATGTCTGCAGGATCAGTCTGACTTGCACAGTATTGCACTTAAAGTGAGTGATGATGACTGAAAAAAGATGCTATCCTAACATTTAACTCCTTGTTCTAGTTAGTCCCTAAGACTGCCTCTGTCAGCTCCCAGGAGCCAAGACACCTATGTGATGGTGTTCCCTTTGAGTACACACTGTGAATATCTGGCTGCAAAGTCATTAATGCTTCTAACTGCTGCCCCAGATTTCTCCTGTCCCAGTAGGTCCAGCATGACAAATATACTGCCGTGGAGTCCAAACGAAATACCTTGTTACTGCAGCTAGCATTATTGCATCTTCTGTTCTGAAAGAACATTTACCAAGGGAATCTCAAAATCTGTACACTGTGTGGATCCAAAACTCTATCTTCACACTGGTGCTTGCACATGACTACCACAATTTTTGTAGGAGAACAGCTCGTAATACAAGACTTGACGAGTGTTAAACCAGAAGTGATACAGCAGGCAATATTTAAAGGTAAAAGTGCGGGAGATTTAATTTATTGGATTAGTACATGACACAGGTTCTGCAAAATACTGAGGAACCAAAGGCAGCTGTTCGAAAATCAAGCGATGGGATGAATTTATCAACTGGCACACTAAATAGTATAGGGGGAGTGTTAAGACAGCAGCACTCTCCAGCTGGTGGTGAAATGCCTCTGTGTGGAATCATTAGCATATAAAAAAATGTCTGTTTGACTGTTTCGCAGCACTTGCTCAGTGTGTTTGGACATTCCCGAACACAAAACATCCCTAAGCATGAATCTACAGGAAGTGTGTCTGCATGGAGTTGTTGTCTAGGTATTTGGGAAATAGAGTAATCTTGTTTGGCATGTTTCATGCCCATACATTCCATCTGCCTGCCTTGCCTACATATACAGCAAGCAATGAAACATTTGTGCTGTAACTTCTGCAGAGAGAAGTTTGAAGTTTGTACTTAGTTCCTTTGCATGTGATTCCTTTGCCCAGGTACTGCCCATGACACGTTCTGATCCTGCAGTTCTTTTGTGTGTGTGCCACAGAGATAACTAGGTAGGACGATACCTAAGCTTTTGCAGACTGGTGGATTCACTAAGGAAAAGGTTACGGAAAAAAGTAAAAGAGGCTTCTGTTGTGTAAGTGACACTTAATCTTGGCTGGCTGATCAAGAGATACTGTATATTGTTAACGTACTGTAATCCAGTCAGTTGAAGTTCCCTGTAGCATAGAAAGAATCTGTCCTAATGAAATGTCAGTTTCTGAGGTTGATCTCTAACGTCACAGGGTATAAAGAGTAATGGTTGTGACGTCCAGCCATTGCCTGTTGAATTTTGGTTCCCTGCCCTTCTCCATCCCTTTTATTTCCCACAGTTGCATTGTTAGCTCAAGGTAACACAACCTAAGTGTGTTCTGCCCTGCTACAGATGTCTATGATAGCCTGCTGAGGCTCAGGGAATTGTGGTGGGACCAAACACCATGGAGGAAGGGCTCTGGGCCAAAGTAATAATTTCCAAAGCAAAGCAGGATGCAACTGTAGTGTGGAGGGCAAGCAGCAAGCACCTCCCATCTTGTATGATGCAAAGTGTTTTAAAAGGGGGGTAGAATCCATTTTCCGCAGCTGAATTAATCCCTGCCAGCATGCTTTTAAGTCATTTAGTATTGTATCCCTTTAATTGATTTGTTATTGTATCACAGGAAAAGCTGAAATTAATGAGTTCAGCTGCTAGGATGGATAGATTGTTCTGCTTTGGTGATTATTTTCTTGCTGTGCAATTTTCAAAGGAAAAGCAGGGTGTTGTATACCTATATACTTCACTGTCCCAGTAGGATTTTACATGTTGAGTCAAGGACCTTCCTTGTCCAAATACCCTAGAGGCTCATCACCTACAAATAAAACAGGTGTAACAAGTGATGTTACCGCTGTCACTGCCAAAACCAACACATTTTTTCTTAGCGATTGCCACAGTTGCCCATTAGGATTGAAAATTCTTGCAGGAACTAGTGACTGAGATTTTGCAAAGCAGATCTGGAGGTCTTGATGCTAGACATAGCGTTGTGAACTCTGAATCTGGTGGAGTGAACCACTGCTCACATAAGTACAGCATGGAGTGTTTGTAATCACTCTGCTGGGTGAGCATGCAAGCATGCAGCACCCTGCAGAATGAAGTGTGAAATTCTTACTTATGTGCTTAAATGAAGGAACTGTTTTTCAAATCCAGAGTCGTCTCCTGACTTCAAGACATAGGGAGTGGGATGGGTTTGTCCACCATTAAAATACAGAATGTTATTTTAGTATTCTCAGCATAAAATGATTCTCAGCATCATGATTCATTCATAATCACATTATAAAATATACATTATTTACACGCATATTGCTTAAATAGATACTATTGTATCCATAAAGAATTACTAAATGGGCAGTAAGCATTCAAAACATCTTCTTCCTGAATTAACAAAGACATGCATTAGCAGTGATGTGTCTGTACCTGAAACCATACTTAGTAACTAATTTAACAGACAGGCAAGGAGAAAGGGTTCTGTCATGCAGCTTTTTTTCTTTTGTCTTTCAGCTATCAAGCTGTTGCAAAGACCTAATGCATGATACTGTGCCTAGCGCATTTCTTTTACAGTACATTCTATTTAGCCAAGTAGAAACTTTTTTTTTAATTAGAAAAACAACTTTAAAAAATATTTTACAACCTGGCTAACCAGAGAAAAATCTAGCCAGGATGTGTGAAGGAACACCAAAGACATACCAAGAAAGTCACATTAAAAACTAGAAATTGCTATGGAAAACCTGGTGAGTGTTGCTAAAGGGGAGAGGCAGCCCTGAATCTGAATGAGGGAGATGGGTGAGTTGGTGGCTCAGCAGTATGACCAGGACCTCTGACTCTGGAGTGGAAGTAGTGATGGTGGAATAGGACTGAAACTGGAGAAGGAGGAGGAAGGAGGATGCCCATATCCATTCAATGCTCTTGATAAATCTGCAGCCTGCTTTTTATAAGTAGTGGGAACATGAAGAAACGTTAGAACACTAACTTCCATTTCAAATAAAGTGAAAAATATTTAGTAATATTAAATGCCAGAAAGTTATCCAGGGCTAGTTCTTCAGCTAGTGTAAATCAATGCAACAAATTAGCTTGGTCCTCTAAAGCAATGGATCCAGGATAAAAACAAGGTCAGTGCTAAACATGAACTAACTGTTTAACTAAACCACTTGCTTTGATTTGTGGGATTTTGTGTTAAAAAAGCACGTGTGACTCTAACCTTGGAGAAATACACATAGAACTAAATACAGGGCTAGATACTCAGTAAGAGAGTTTTTTTTCCTGCTAGTACAATCCTGTTAAATTATATTATGTTTTGTTCTAATCTTCAGACCGTGGTGTGTGTTCTGCAAGCTCTTCTCAGTCTGTCGATCTGCTATGGAGGTGTTCACTTAAAAGTTGTTGTGGCACATGGGTGAGGTGGCACACCGAGTTAAAGCAATAGCATTTTACCTCAGGAAACCAGGGTTCTGCTTCTACCTTGACAAAGTTTTGGCAATTCTGGGCTAGCACAGGTGCTTGCTCCCACCCCTCCCAGCAGCCCACGATGCAGTGTTGCAGAGCTGACACTGGCAGTTAGTGCACGTGCAGAAGAGGTACAGGACTGCAGATGGACAGGCACTCACAGGCATCTTCAGAGGGAACTGCACTGGAGACATTTCAGGCAGTGTGCCCTGTGCTTCCTCAGCATGCTGAGAATTCACTTGGTTTCTCTACACCTGCCAAAATAATAACTATTATGTCCTCCACCCCAAAACACGTGGATGAATAGAGGTTGGGGGTGGGGAGGGTTTGCTGATTATTGACGGTAATGGAGGAGAGTGGGTGGTGATTGCATATTGCAGAAACCTAGAAGAAAGGCAGTATGATATAATTTCACCCTGGGAATCTATTGCTATGGTAACAAAGAACAGATATTTTTTTTTAAAAATAGGGTTCAATACAAAGTATCACAAAAGCAGAAATAAGATTTTTAACAAACCGTTTTTTCTTCTCTGCTTGTATTTTATTCATTTGTATTATTACTGAAATGTTTGTAAGCATGAAAAGCACATGTTTGTGGCCCACAGACATTTCCAAAGTATTGTTGTATTAGCTTTATTGACTTGGTGTGAAGTCACAGCAAAAACCCTGGTGGTGTTCTTGATTGTGTTCAGTCTACAGACTGCTTACAGTTTTCATCCATTTTATAGTTATTAGACAGTTTCTCTGGATTTAACGAGATGTAACTGAGGTCAGGATTAAGGCCACACCATTTTCTATTCCATATAGATAAAGCATTAATGAAAACAACTACTTTTACTTAGAAACACCAAAGTAGGTTTTGATGGCTGTTACAAGACACTCTGCCAGCAGCGTTTCACTTCAGGATCTGCAAGGGCTTGGGCTGGTGAATAGGTGCTCGGAGAAGCAATCCTCTACATTTTCTGTGTAAGAAATCTTTAAGCTCTGCAGTAACATTAAATGAGGGAGCAGTGCTAATCACCCCTCTACAGGAAGAAGTCAGGCCTTTTGTCAGGAGGCCAGAAAAAGAAATCCAGGAGCCAGATGAATACTGCATAACCTTGAGCCAGCATTGCCTGCCAAACCCCTGGGATCACCAGTTTGAGTCTGCTGGAGACAAGCTGCTGGTATAAGCAATAGTGACCAGTTCTGAGTTTCTCTCCCTCATCAGGGTTTAAATGAGAATTGAGTTCTTCGCTAGATGAATCAAGGATTAGCATGTGCCCAAGATCTGCTCCTCTGTTTCCCCTCAAGACATCTGAATTTCATTCTTTCAGGCTTCATCTCACCCCATTTTCCTAACCCTTGCACTATCATAATCACATTTACTGTTTCTCTGCTCAGACATGATGTTCATTTTAAATACACCCTCATATTTACAGTATTTTAGCTCTACAGTGGACATAATTACATTTTTTCATTATATTGATTGTGTATTTTACAATATCTGCAGGCTTTTCATATGATATTAATGTGGTTTTTTTTCTGACATAGACCTTCTCAAAGAGATCTCTGCTGCTGGGACATACCCTGAACTCCATGCACAATAACCTCTGGGAACATCAGTATCATCAATAGTCAAATTACAAATTTAGTGAAAAGAGGCAGCATGCTTACAGCAAGAGGTAGTGAGTCAAACAAAGCAATTTTTCTCTGTATGACTAGTTTGCACAAAACACAAACAAACCAAACTCAATATTAAAACACGAAACAGAGGAGAAACAAAAGAGAACCAGAAGAGAACCAGGGGACTTGATTTGACAGAAGACAAGTGTAAACACAGAGATGGAATCCTTAAGAACTCCTCCCTCAAGTGTACAGATAGGGTGATACAAGGATGCTGTTCTATTTAAAAGTCAGTTTACAACCACCTACCAGTCTGGTAGGTGCTGGAATACAGATGTCTCATACTTCCACTATACTTAACATACATATACAGGAAATTAGATTGCCAAGCGTTGCTTACATTTGGACCATTTTCAGAAGCTGGTTGGAGACCTCTGTTGCATATGGGAATCTGTGGTTGCTATTGACCTTACTCAGACAGCTCTGCAGCATCCACTTCCTCATCTTTGCTGTCAAACGAGGCTGCAAACAAACCTTAGCATGTTTGGGGTGTCCTGAGATGAGAAGATAGGGAAAAGAGGGAAGTCTTCTCAGGACTTGTCAAGATGTGGCAGTCTTTGGCTGACAGAACCGTCTGTAAGGAGCAGTGGTACTAAAAAATTTTCTGAAACTAATTTTTGCTTTTCTCCTCAAGTGTCTTGCCTGTAAATTATGAATTTGTAATCAAACGACTCTGTCCAGTAGACAAAGCTTTCACCATATAATTACCATTCATAGAAACTGCAACACTTGTATCTGGATGGAGAGTGACAGAATTATGTTTTCATGACACCAAAGAAGCGAATATTGGTCTAAGAGCTCTTGCTGCATAAAGATCAGGGGCAATTTTATGCGCCTTTTTGGCCTGGCATCTGCTTTTAGTATTTATTTGCTCTTCTTGTTCTCACAACAACACTAGGAGTTTTCCTGCTGGCAGGCCCTCTGACAGGAGCCCCAGCCCCTCTGAAGTGATCTGGAGCCTCGGCACTGCCAAAAGCGGCAGTGGGGTGTCAGCTTCTTCTATCCCTTTGTGCTGCTAATGGAGCTTAAAATGAACATGGCTTTTCTATGTGTTTGGACAGCAACAACTTCACAGAGGTTTTTTGGAGTTGTTTCTTTTATTTTTTATTTTTTTTGAATACTAATCACCAGAAGCTAAATTTACCCTAAGCAACAATTATATGGCAGGCATAAATCCACCCTCTGTGTCCTTCTAAGGCTGATAGTAATTGGAGAGACCTCTGTGAATAATGTGGAGTACTTTTATTTTGCTGTTAGTTAAGCCTAACTTCTGATACTTTTTCGAAACAAGCTGTGTTTAGTATGAACTGATTTTTGTTGCGTATCAAATGCTTAGAATTTATGCAGCAGACACTTCCCACCTTGTACATAACAGAAAAGAAAAGTAGCAATTTTACCTCCTGTTAAACAATACAGATTTATTCTGCCTTGTATCTGTGTAGGCTGCAGTAAAGGTGCACTTTTTTCTATGGAAAAGCTTTATTGAATTGAACAGGGAAGAAATCAGTAAGATTCCATAGAAATTTAGCTTCTAGTAGGTTTGAATGTAGAATTACACCTCTGATGCAGTGCTTTCTGGGTTGTTTTAAGCTTTTATTGAAAGCTTGTAATTCCCTACTAAATGCCATAGGAATTTGACAGAAATGCTGGTTTTTTGAGATATTGGGACTGGAAGTAGACCCTAAGGGTTAGGAAGCACCAGTGATTTCCTTGACTACTAGAAGTTATAATTTAGTCTGCCTGACATATTTGTCATTCCTCTGGGACCACAAGGCAATTCAAAACCTGAATTCCACTATGGTGATGCCCTTGCCCAGCACTGCTGCTGTAATGGGGCAGATTTGTTGCAGATTTACCCTGGTAGAAAGGGTAAGAGAAATGGGATCTTCATTCTTATTTTTGATTGCAGTTCAGCAATATGATCCACATTGTATGGTGTAGTTACACTACTGCAACATTTGGTACTGTTTAGGGGTCAGCAAATAAACATATTATTAGACTGGTGGGTTTTAATACATACTGCAAGGTAAGTGCTGGAACTGTATCTGTCTGCAAGCTGCCAAAGGAAATCCTACTGTACATTCAGGGATTGCACTCCCGTGAAAGACACTGAGGCTATGCGATTCAGGTATCATAGCAACCTCCATGAATCATGATCTTTGTTTCTCTGTGACTTGTTTATATAAAAAACACTGCTAGCGTGAGGCCTGCCCTTCCACTCTTCCCAACAGTGAAGAGAAGGACTGCAGAAATGGTCTCACCAGCTTCAGTGTGAGTCATGGGGCAAGGAGAATCTCCTTTTGTACCGAGTTCTCCATGGTGGCAATCGCTCTGTGCTAGGTGCCTGTACAGGGATTAGCACCCACTGGGTTTTCTGACAATTACGCAGTTTTAATAATGAAAAGGCTTAGTTTTGCAATAACACAGAAAATAAGGAAATATCACTTAAAACAATTCTTCCCAAATGTGCTTGTCTAAGACAAAGAATTTGAGAAGTTATTGTGCTTTCAGACAGTAATGCTGTGTGACTGACCTTCCTCTTTGTGCTCAACAGGTCATGCTGCACACACCACTGAGAAGGAGGGGGCTCAGGAGAAAGCAAATTCCTTCAGTGCCTGACAGTAAATGATTGGTTTGCTTATGCTCACTGCTTGCCTTCTCAGGTTGGGGAAGGGAACCTCAGGTCTACACACTTCTCACCAGTCTTTGCTTCCTCCTTCCCTACCATTTGCAGTAGCATTAGGGAACAGAGCCTTGGCTCCAAACCAGGCCTGCCAAGCAAGCAAAGAGGTGATATCGATGTAGTGAGGCTTTTTTACCCTCTGCTTTGGCAGGTAAACACAAAGTAGGTGGTGCTGTAATTTGCTTTTATGTAGGAACACAGAAAAACAATGCCATGTCAAAGAATAACTGCTGTGCAAGTCCTTGGGCTTATAATTTTTGTTCAAGCTGTTGTTCCTATTTGGCCCTGCAACTTCTGTGCAAGAGAAAATGCTTTCATTAACAGTTTCCCAATGAAAAGATAATTTACCATAATGTCAAGTATTGCAAGGAGAGGAGAACAAGGAGAGAAAGAGTGAATCATCACTATAACCAAGCAGAACAAGACTGGCTAGCCATAGGTTTTGTACATATTTAATATTCTCTGCTGTCATTGGTATTAGTCCATGCACTTGTTCAAAGTGGAAAATAACCAGTTCTTAAAGCAATTGCAATTAGGTGGTATTGGCCTGAAAAGAAAGAACATGCTTTAAACTCTTGAAGTTCTGTATAGGGCAATAAAATCATACTGCCCTCTGCAAAGTAAAACAGGGGGGTTGAATTACTATCTTGAGTATTACATTGAATATCTTATAAAATTTCATAAGCCAGCAAAGTTTTTTTAAATTTACTGGTACTGATGTATGGCAACATAGATACTACCACCAAGACAAAGCCAGGGCTAACTTAAAAGCTCATAACCTTAGCAGGCAAAACGTGCTGTAGATATCAAAAAGCCTCAGAGATACTTGTACATCATCCTCCAGATGAAGAGTATTCTGCAGTTGCTGGGAACATGAACACTTGTAATCTTGATTCAAAATGCAGCCTTTTGTCAATAACCTAAATTTTATACTGCAGGCAGTAGAATTAAATCACAGGAGTTCAATAATGGACTGCAAAGTTGAAGATCAGACATAGAAAATCATTCTGGGTGAAATAAAATAATTCAGACCACAACTACAGAACCTGAAAAGAAATTAATACGTTCTTCTCAGCACTACAAGAAAGATTCCTCTTGTATTCCTCTGCATTCTTGTGCAGAGATAGGTGGTGGCAGCATGTATGGATGCATTAACCTCAGTTCCAGGATTTGAGGCCAATTGGCCTATGAGAAGTTAAGTATTAGTCCTGGCATTATGCAGCATTCAAGCCACCTCCACGCTTCAAGCTTTCATTTGTGGTGTTAACAGAGGGGCCAAAGATGTGAGTAATGTGGTGATTGTGCCTGAACCAAGTGTTTTGCTTCCAGGGAAATCATAGAATCATAGAATGACAGAATGGTTTATGTTGGAAGGGACCTTAAAGATCACCCAGTTCCAATCCCCCTGCCATGGGCAGGGACACCTCCCACTAGACCAGGTTGCTCCAAGCCCCATCCAGCCTGACCTTGAGCACTGCCAGGAAGGGGGCAGCCACAGCTTCTCTGGGCAACCTGTTCTCAGATAATATTAACATACTTCACTGCTGAGAACTCTGGTGTGGTCAGAGCTCTGTTTTTTAGCAGTTCTTTCCCCCACATTCCAATGTAAAACTGGTAAAAGAAACATTTCACCCAGGCAATTTATCTACGTGGAGGTGTCTGTTATATCTGCTGCATCAGTTATATTTATTAAATATTGTAGGTAGCTGTGGCAGGTAAGCTGCAGTTCCTTATAGTCTGAACTACCTTTCTTGTTTCTCAATAAGGTAGGGGCATCCACAAGAACTGGTAGAGATGGCAGGAGTCTTCCAGGGAGGACCGTGTGCCCTTCCAGACTCCATTGGGATTTCTTCACTCCAGAATTACAGGTGCACTATCTAGAGGATACTAATGCTGTGTAACATGTCTTCATTTTAAACTTTATTCTTTTGTTTCTATAGTATATTTGTTCTTATCTCCTCTTCACCCCATTTGGCTGATCCCCCTCATATCTCTTCATCTTTCTCAGTTTCCCATAACCTCCTATTTTTGGTTGCTAGATGCTCTTTTTGCCTCAGACACTGAGGCTTAGTGAGCTGCCTGATCCCACAGACCAGGGACAGAGCTGCAGCCCAGTACAGACATGTGCTTCCTTCCTCAAGACTTAGATCATCAGTTTTGAACTGCCTTCAGCCTATCAAATCTGGGATCAAGGAACTTGGAACTCCAGAACTTTTTGCCTGGAACTCAGAGCCTTGGCCTGTGATCCCTTTCAGTGATCCTAGAAATTGGAAAGAACACTGAGGTCATCTGTCTGGATTTTCTGTGGAAATCCTAACAAAACATGCTGTGCCTTCTCCTATTTTAATTCTGCTGCTCTAGTCATTATTTCTGGAAGACAATGATGAATTCCTGATCCCTGATTTCCTCTGTTAACAGGGCTCATTCAAGTGACCTTGCAGTACTTGGCAGTGCCACGTACCTGGCCTTTTTTTCCCCCTGGCATTTAACAAGCACTCTGAAGGTATAATCTGCTTACAGCTCTTGAAAACCTATTTGCCTCATATAAAGCTGGCGTCCTTGACCACAAATGGAGGGCACACTGTAGCAGCTGCTTTTTATGAATCTAAAGGGAAACACAGGGGCAACACCACTGACAGATAAATGGAAATCAGACAAGCAGGTATTTATAATGGTGATGTTTCACAAGCTGGAACCATGATAAAAATGTTGCCTCGTGTATACAAAGTATATGGTATCCAGGAAGCTGGTAACAAAAACAAATCCACCAAATGAGGCAGATTTCCATAATGGTTATATATGTTTTGAATGGGGAATCTCTTGCCTCAGATGTAGTTGTAAAGGTCACAAAGAACAATCTCAGTTCAGCATTCACAGATTAAACAGAATATGGAGCTTCTTGTTCATGTGACCATTCATGTAAGAACAAAGTTGGTGCTTCCAACATAACAAGAGAAAGTATCAATGGCCAACACAATGTTCTTAATTACTTCTAGTGTTTCCGCAACAAGGTCCCAGTTTGCAAACCACAAAAGGGAGAGCGTCTTCCCATATAGATTCTGGATAAAAGAACACGATAACCAAAGTAGTACCCATGGTTGCCAGGGTTCAACTCTGGGCTCCTTTAGATATCCTGCTCTTCAGCAGAGCCTCCTTCATGGGTCTTAAAAGGGTCCAGTGGACCTTCTGTAAGGAAAAGAGCACAGTAATGTCCATCTTTAGTTCTCTCCAATTCAGACATTTGCCCTTCTTGCTTGGAGTGGTTGCTAGTGGAGAGTGTAGCTAATGGCTGCAGTAACAGAAATAATTAATCTTGTTTCAGCACTTATGAAAAGAGCTGACAAGCCTTTACTCACCAAAACAAGTATCTGCTTTCATTCTTTAGGTTGGGTGAGGAAGTTGAAAGGATGGAGCTGGAAAGGTCTTTCTTTTCCAGAATGATACTATTGTTGCTCCCTGTTTCCAGACCTGGAAGTCCATGAGAGCCTTTTAGCCTGTAGGAGAAGGTTTGCTGGTAACAGTCCCTTGATGCCTGCCCACAGGGCTGTTGTAACAGAGCATTTCTTGTAGTTAGGCTTGATACGTGAAGTCTTTTCATCATTGAATTCCCAGTATTTAGAAGTTACGAGGAACCACCACTACAGGTAGCTCAGTTATACAGCTTAGACCTTTTAGTCCAACCCACAACTCCTGCTTCCTTCTCCCTTCAGCTAGACTACACTTTTTGCATTGTATTTTCTTCTACTTTCTGTACAGCTCAAACTGAGAGATGCAGTTCACTTCCAAATGAGGTAGATTATGTTGGTCTCTATACTTTCTCTCTCCCAGCAGAAGAGAACATGGCTCACTGAGGATACTGCATTTCAGGGCTGCTAAA
>VZRW01006796.1:5148-15991 GCA_013398125.1 Aegotheles bennettii | reverse complement strand
TAAAGTTGCCTTTGATTAGTACTTTTGCCTTTCAATGGTGAGTCACCCTGTTCTTTCCTCCTGTGAAAGCTAATCTTAGTTGTTGTTTTGGGACAAATACTTTACAACTACAGTTATTCCCTAGCAGTGAACTCAGTGCCTTTCTCTTTACAGCAAACTTCCCACACTCTCTTGTCTTGTGATAGATCTGAACTTCGTAGAATCACAGGGGGTGGCACTGTACCCTTCTGTGCTGAAAAGAGCTTGAGAAGAAACCTATGTGACCCAAGAAGCAGAAAAGTGAGAAAGGGCAGTGGAACAGTCTTCCATGGAGATTCTTTGACACGTATCTGTTTGTTTCTGAGGAGGTGTAAAGGAAGCAGAAGCCTGAAGAAATTGTGGGTCATTCATTAGCCTCTCACTATCCAACGTCAAGAAGTCCTATGTCCCAGGTTGGCAGAAGACCTTTTAATGCACAGCATAACACCGTCCTGCTGGAGAAGATGAATCCATGTAAGAAAGGTAATCACTTGAAAGAAATGCTGTCACAGTCAATAATTAAGTTATGTGACTGTGTAAACACAGATAACTCTGTATATCACAAAGGTTTTGCTTCCTGCTGGGGAAATTATCAGTGACTGAGGAGTGTCTGCTATATGGAAGTGTAAGACCTATTTAAGTGTATGCAATGGAAAATAAGACAGGGGACAGAACACAATTGGCTGTCCAGGGTGTAGTGACAGTGGGATCTACCAGCTTCATTTAGAGTTTTGTTCAAACTCCTACATATGACTGAGTATTGCAAGATGCTACTCTGTTCTATATCTGAGTTATTTATATGTTTTTCCAGGTTAAATGCAGCAAGGCGGTAATGCAGTCTGAAGACCTAATAACAGGGGAAGGAGAGATCCCCAATGAAAGTGTT
Source organism: Aegotheles bennettii (assembly GCA_013398125.1). Lineage (NCBI taxonomy): Eukaryota > Metazoa > Chordata > Aves > Caprimulgiformes > Aegothelidae > Aegotheles > Aegotheles bennettii. Next base: position 15,087 of record VZRW01006796.1, on the reverse strand, counting down.
TGTGCGTGATGTCAGCCTCCAGGCTAACAAAGGTTTGTCAGTCCTGGTTGGGGCACATGACTCCCATCCTGCCCATGGGACTATCATGAGCAGTAGTTGGTTTGACTTCCAAGAAACTATACCTCAGATGTGTCTTGGTTAGATTGTGCAATATGAAAAGGGTAGTTGTTTCTCCAGAAACTGGGTCATCCTGCTCCCATCTATTCCTTCTGAGTCAATCTCAGTGTTACACCATTTACTTGGTTCAGGATAACAGCCTTTTAAAGAAAATATTTAGTATATTCTATTTTCACCATTAGCTACTGACACAAGATGGAACCCTGAAGTTGCTTTGCGTTTTAATAGAAAAGGAAGACAAATGGTACCTATGGGGAAAGGCACAGCATGGTTTTCAAACTTGTTCATGCTTGTGTTACTAAGAGATTTTATTTTCTAAACTTAAGGATCTCTTTTACTCTCTTTCATCATTGTTTACCTTCCCTGTGGCAATGCCAGAGATTACTTACACAGAAACATAATGTTACAAATGAGTGAAACATATTTCTCACAGCCTTTAATTCACCTTGGTGGGTACTGAATAAGAACAGCCATTCCCATGAGCTCACACTGTTCTCCACTGACAAGTGTAATATTCTGAGAGGGAAAATTTTGGTGGTGGGCAGATGGCTAAAAATTGCTCATTGTGGCATTTTTTTTCCCTCTAAATTTCCCATCAAATACTATTTACTCCTTGTCAAATACCATTTGCTCCTCATTAGAACTATTCTGCTCTTGTGGGTTCTAGATTCCCATTCCAACATATTTCAAGTGCACAACTGAAATCAGATAAGACATGGGAACCTGTAGAGGTTTGAGTATTTGGCCTAACAGTTACATGTATATGCTGAAGTTTAGATCTTTCCAGAATATGAAACCAAGAGTCAATAAATTGTAGACTCTAGCAGCTTTTCCCCCTTGTCTTTTTAAAATGCCACAGTCACTTACAAAGTAGCACACATTCAGTGTGATGCATACATAGCTTCTGGATGGCCAGGCATGAGTCCTAATCCTATATTTCACCCAGGACGTAATGAATCAAGCACTGATGCTTGTCAGGCAAATTGCTAGCAAGTTTGTTTCAGCATCCAGATGCAGAAAGGTCACATGAATTCATGTGTGCAGTAGTTAAATGCTACCAGGCAGAATTTGAAAGGAAATTCTCTATAATTTCTGTAATCCAAACCAGTTTGCAGTATTTGCTGCCAGCACAGATTATTTCAGTTTGCATGGTGCCTGAAGGACTGAAAAATACAACCTATGTGAAATTGGTTATTCACTGGTGAAAGGGACTAAACATTTACTATGGAAGGCATGGAATAATTGGTGTGCTTTCTGCATCCCTTCCGCTGTACCTCCACCCTCCTTGCTCACTTACTTTTCCTTCCCCAGAGCGTTCCACTGCAGCTGCATCCTGCCCTTTAGAAACTGCCGTTCATTTCTGGCATTTGACCCCTTTAACAGAAGTTGCAAGTCATGTTGGTTTGCAACAGCTCTGTGGTGTATGCAAAAGATGAAAACCAGGATAAGAGCCCCATGTTCATGTTTGCTTGTAGCCTAGGGAAAGATTTTAATGCTGGTTTGCAGGAGGAAAAGGCATCATGTTTTTTGTTGTTACAATTCACAATATGTTTCAAAAATTGTTATGGCCTAAAGCCCACTGCTTAAAACCTGGTGTTGAATTTGTGCTTCCTTTGATAAGAAAAACCCTCCCACTGTGGTTGTGGGGGTCTGAAAGAATGTAAAGCATAGCACTGAGTGCAGGTCTTTTATGTAGGCAGGCAGAAATAAACGGCTCACTTACTGTTTTCTAAGATCTTCTGACATATTGAGGCACGCCTTTTATGAAAAACTGTTCCCTTTTTCTAAAAGAACTCTGCATGAGTTCTTGTTTGGTAGCTCAGGGCACAAATGAAAGTGGAACAAGACTTGCTCTTTGCAAATTGTGATACATTTTATCATTTAGGGTTAACCTTGACCAGCAGAGCTGCACTGCTAGGTCAGTGAGGCCTCCTGTGAAAAGTTTGGCCTCTGCATTTCCTTGGCATTTGCAAACAGGCACTCCTGAGACTCCCTGGAGGGAAGGCATGGGAGTGACTGACTCAAACAGCAAGCCCACTGCCAGGCACATCCGCTTGGTTGCATGGTAGGAGGCATTTGTTACCCCAAAAGTGCCCAAGAAGCAAAGCACAGCAGGGTAGCTAATGCTCCCCTTCCTCAAAGGTCCTGCCGAGTGAGAAAATCATCTTTCACAAGCCCAAATCTGACAGTTGGTTTAAGGCTGACTACCTGAGCAGGTCTCAGAAAGTGTTGGCTTTCCTAGCAAATAATCTCTGCAGTACAAGGTAATTATGGATCCCACTGTAGGCTTAACAATCAGAAAAAGTATAGCTGGATAGCAAAGTACGTGGACAAACTGCCCAGGACAAGTCCCAGATGCTCTTGAGTGAGGATTTATCTTGGAGATTTAGAGCTGTTATCTTCTCCTCTGGCTTGATGTGCAAGATTATGAAAGTGTACACGTTAATGGTGTTTGGCTGTTCTCAAAGTCCAAGAAAAACACTGAAAATAAATGTAAGTCCAAAACATTTTCTACAGCGACATTGATGCAAAGGTTAGAAAACAGTGGCTGAACTATTACGAAGTGGCAACTTTTATGTGATTATTTCATGCTATAATTTAATGATGAATATTTATTTCCAAAACCTAAAGCAAGTTTTGGCAAATAAGACAGAAATAGTTCACAGTGATACAGGATTCAATTCAGATATATTGAGAATAATTGGATACAAGTCTGCCAACTGTCAGAATAGAATGACTATTTAGTAGATTAATGTAATAATCTAGACAGTTATTATTTGTTATTATGTGCTTACCTGGGATCTTCCTAAAGATATTGAGTGTTATTTACAAGTAACTAAGTTTTAAAATACTGTATTTCTATGCATTTCTTTACAAAAATACTTAATTTGAAGAAAATGGGTACCTGAAATAAGAAAGTTTTTACACTTTTTCCTGAGTGGAAGTCAGAGTAAATTAATAGAAAGGAAACATAAGGGCAAAGGCAGGTTGATCTCTACTAAGTGGTGGATTATTGCCCTATAATTGCTGCATTTGGTAAATAGAGCATTTCATTAATAAGCCTTCTGTAAAACTGCAAACCCCTATGTAAGTACAGATTTATTTTATACTGTTTGAATTTAGAAAGTTCTTTTATTAGTAAGATTCTGAGATTTTGACTTAATCAGGGCTCACTGGAAAAGGAGGATTTGCTTTTATAAAAACAGTGCTCTGACCTTCATGCACTAAAAAGTGGGAAAGATGCAAAAGACTAGGGGACTGCAAACTTCTCATCCCATGCTTTAAAGTACTCCTTCAGCCAAGGAAGGATTATTCCTATCTAGACCTACTGTATTTTCTAGTCACTCTGCCTCCTCCTATCTGCTCCCAATAAGAAGTTCTTACTGCTTCCTTCCAGTGAAGGAGCCCTTTGGTCCGTCTCTGTTTTGTGGACACAGTCTGTTTGTTAGAGGGAAGAAAATAATGTGGAACATCAACGTTCTCTTTCGGGGTTCAAAGAGTCTGTGCAACCAACAGACACCAGGTAGCTTTTTACTTTTCTTCACTTTTGGGCCCCTCTCCTGCAGATGGAGTTTATCTGATCTCCTGACATTCAGTTTAGCTGTTATTGTAAGGTACCAGATGTCTAATTCTGTCTCTGTATATAACCCTACCTTTCAAGATGGTAGGATTATCTCTTTCTATCAGAGAAAATGCTTTGAATTCCGTTAGTGTTCATGGACAGTCATTCCTTCAACTCTCTTCACAAGTCCTTGCTTTGGAGCATGGATATTTAATTAATTGTGTCAAGCTTGCTTCTAAAATGAAAAGACACTGAGGCTGAGTTAATTTACATTTAAACAATTGATATTCTCTTCTGAGTTATTGATTAATCCAGATGCTGCTTCTGTTTCCTATGTTGTGCACTGTACATTGATAGTCAATACTCCTACCAAATTAAGGAAGTGCTTTAATTCTGGCATTCTAATTCTCACACTAAAAACAAAATAGTACTGTATCTGAGCTAATATTTAGGCATACTTATTTACTTATATTTTTTTAGAAGATTAGTGGCATGTAAATCTCTACAGGGAAGTTCAAGTTATAGTTTTAAAAATAGTAGTTAGTAGGGTCATTTTACGTAGGTTCAAATATTGTCCATTGGGATTTTTCAGCACAGTTTGATAGCAGAAAGTGAATTACTTAAGAGATTTTTTTTTCCTGTTGAGGTAAGATAACTTCACATGAAAAGTGAAGATTGTAGAATCTTTTAACACTAAAACATGGGTATTTTTTTTTGATCAGTAAGTACATATAGAGCAGCTGCTGTCAGGAAAAATAGTCTTCCTCAATTAAAATGGTAGTAAATTTCCTACATAGTTGTTTTTTAAAAAATGTAATAGTGCATTAGGGGTCACTTAGAGCTGTTTCTATTTCCTTATTATCACAGATCTTCAGTTTTAAAACAGGCAAGACATTTTATTCGTTTCTTCTGGAAACAATATCCTGTACCATAATCAAAGGGATCAGCTTATTTTAAGATACACAATTCATGCAAACAGAGACATTTTTCTTACTCTCACAGAAATTCAAAAGCCAAGATTGTTCTCTGTGCAAGCTCGAGAAGAAACATGTCAGCAGCTGTGCAGACACCACTGGTCAAGTCATATATGCTGACAAACGTAGTACGTTATTGCATAGGACAGGACCAGCACTCCTGCCATTGCTGTCCTTCTATTCCAAGAATTCATGCCATATTCATTGTTCTCCCATGTCCTGCTCCCTCAGACACTGTCCTGCAGCCTGCAGAGCTGTCAGAGGATACCGAGTAATGTACTATTTTACATATTTTCCTTGTCTTTAAGAGAGGAGATGGGGACTGTTGTAACCACCATATTGGCAACAGTATTTGTGGCAATAAAAAAGTAGAGAAACACTTCCTTTCTCCATCTCATTTTACAATATAGTATCTGTTTTGTCACCCAAGATGCTGGGGAAATTTTTATTGCCTGCAGGGCGCTGCCAGTGTATGCTGATCAAAAAAAGACTGGAAAATTGTAAGTGACCATGTTGTGATTTTTTTTTTTTTTTAAAAAGGAGTTGCCTTGCAATGAACCTACTCAGCTTTACATGCTAATACCACAAGAGGAGAGGATCCTCTGTCTCCCACTTTGCTTTAAAAATAGCCATGAAAGACACCCTGCAGTTCCCTTCCATCTATTTCTAGAGATGCAACAGCATTAGACATCTGACTGGGTAAACTCCATCCACCTACCCACCTGAATTCTCCTCTTAAACTTCTCAGCCTTTCCCTTATATCGAAAGAAGCATTTATACATGGCATTCTAATGAACATTTTCTTTGAAGTATACCATTAAATGAAAGGTGCTGTGCTACAAATTAATTCTGTTATGTAGTGCCCACTCCGCATAGTATCCAGGAAACAGTCCCACGTGCACTGAAGTCTGAGAAGCCTGGCTCTAAAAACTGGTCCAATTCTCATTGCTGTAACTTGTATTTTCTAGCAGCTTGCATTCTGGAAGGCATCCACCTGTAGCAAGGCTGTATTTTGAAGTCAGACATTGGTAAGAGATGTGGGAAGTGTACTCACTTTATTAATATTGCCAGAGACTGCTGACTTCAGAAAAAAACAAAACAGCAGGTAAGAATAATCTCCTCTTAAAAACTCAAAGGGTCTGAACAACTTTGCGACACCTCAGACCTTCCAGCCATTTCTCTGGAAGGTCAGAATGCCAAAATTACAAATAGACAAACCTATAGCTAAGCCCAGCAAAAAAGTTTGTGCACATATCAGGGAGCTGGGGAGCATCACAGAGGAGACACAACCTGCTCCCAGCTCCCTGAGCTGCAGGAAGGGCAGTGCAGAGAGAACTGAGTGGCTGCTTAGAAACCAGGCCGGACACCTGGCTTTCCACACACCATGCTGGAAACACTGGCATACAAGCCAGCTTTTGCACTCTGCTTCTCAAGCCTGTTCAAGGTGCTTGGCTGGGTGGATGTCTCTGTGTGGGTCTCTGCTAGCACAGGGAACCATCACTGGGCTCTGTCCCCACTCATCTACCTCACAAAGCAGGAGTTAAGCTTTATGTTAGTAATGAAACCCTGGTCTGTGTCTTTTTACCCTGGAAGACTAGCTGAGGTCTGCTTTTGTTTTTCAATCACGCCCTTAATTTAGAGGTTGTTGTATGCTGGCATGGGTTACTGCAAACTGCTGTAGGAGCCATTTAGCTCTACTCCATATAGCACAAAAGATACACACAAAACAGACAGAAGGTGAACAACACTGTCAGCCAACGCGTGGCACTTCCGAGGATGGTGGTTCTTCTGCCCTAATGATATCAACACCAGCAGCAGGCCTTATGGAAATGTGTCATTTCACAAGATGGGAGACACACAGCAGAACCAAGGTGGCAGAGGCTTCCGACTGGCAGCATTCCAGGAGTTGTAGCAGTTCCCTGACTGTCCTGACACAGCATGCCTGGAGGTATGAAAGCCTTGTGAGGACTTGCTGTGAGAGCTGAGCAGAAACTATGGCAACAGTAAGTATGTGGTGCCTTATTAGGATTTAATTCTGTCTTCTGGCCCAGTTTTAACTTTTCCGCTTTTAGAGTGGCCACTTGGCCTAGGCACACACTTACCTGTCTCTTGGCTACGTAATTTGTCCTGAGTGTTTTTAAAAAATATTTATGGAGTTACAGGCTTCTGTATTTTACCTGGATGTTTCTGTGTAATATTCTACAAGAAGTTTTTTTCTACATATAATTGCAACTACAAGCTACCACTCACATTGTAATTTATTGTTTACTAGATAGATGTAAGGACTAAGATGTTCACTGGGTTAGGGACTTCTCCCTTAATGACCAACAGACTCACAATTCCCCTCAGCATTTTATTCATTTTTAAAAAACGCAGGCAAATGGAAAAAAACCCACAGCATTGTGTGTGCTTTGCCTTCAAGAGATACTATCACAAAAAACTAAATTCTTCGTACACGTCAATACAAAATGTTATCATGGCAGATCTGGGCTGGAAAAACCTTGCTGGACAGAAAGTTAATCCAGCAGAGTAAGGTGATATAAGTTCAAGAAAGGTCTGATGTTGCAGAGAGATGAAAGCCATGCAAATAATTTCCTTTCACCACAAGTGCTTCTGCTTTACTTGGTACAAATTACTTTTTCTGCTGAATATGTAGCTTTAGCAAGAAGTTATATCCAGACAGATTAAAGGACATAGCTTTACTTTCTACTTGTACTGTCACTTGTACTGTTCTATTTTTGCATTTTGTAGACTACTTTCTCATAAAATAGCTGTGATTTTACAAGGCTTCATGCTGCAGTGCTCATCATCTCTCACTCTGATTTGGGTCATTGGCCACAACAATGGGAGAAAGGTTAGACAAACCCTCATGAGACCAAAATCCTTTCAAGGCCAGTTTCCCTGCTGACAAGCAAGCCTTGCTGCTAAGCCATGTAACTTGCACAGATATTTGTGAAACAAAACAACCACTATCTATCAGCCCCAGCTACATATGCTGCATCTTCCCAAACTAAGGCTTTGATCTCGGAGCCCACAACTGTACACACACTCTCCTGCCTTGCTCTAAACCATGACTCCAGTACCATGCATGCTTCTCTTTTTCCATTTTCTGTATTTTCTATTCCATATTCTGTACTTCTGAAGCTGGACCCGACACACATGCTGTCTCCATTTCCAAGACCTTGCCTTTTTTGATTTACAAGGCTCCCTATATCTCACATAAATACCAACTAATTTCTGGAAAGCTGCAGATAGATAGAAATATTTGCTGCTTTGTCCAGTCATCCCGGTACTTGCAGGGTCACATCCTCTCTTCTGTCCTGTGGATGCTGCCAAATGCAGGAGACCATCAATAGGGCAGCCTGACTATCCAGAACAACAGAGGATTGCAACAAACTCTGACTTGCAGACATGCAAAGCTACCAGGAGCTATGCTCACATGGACTTCGCTAGAAAGTGTCAGGCTAGGGCTGCTATCTCCCTCTCCAGGCATGTAGCGTATCTCATGACAGAGGACCGAAATACGAGAAGAATGTAGGTTAAAAAGAGAAGCTGGGGAGAAACTGGTAAAAGATCAATACTTCAAACATTCATGAACTTCTGTTAGACCAGTCCTAGCAAAGAGGGAAAACAGATCAGCAACAGACCAAAATTAGGGAATGCCTTGTTTTAAGTTCATGAATAGTTTCTTGGATCACTGATAGTGTTGCCATTATCTTCTGTATCACTACCGAGTTTCATCTTGTGTTCTCCTTTTCAAGTCTTACTGGACCTATTTAGCATAATTCTTGCAATGGGACTCTGAAGCAGACCCCAAAGGCATTGAAAAATGCCTTGAACTTCTTTTCTGAAACAAATTTTCATCTGCCTGCTTCAGTGTGGAGAATGCTGGCTCTTTTAAATATAATGGAATATACCAGGTGCTATGGTGTGTTATTGACATTTACACTGCCAGAAGCTTCTTGTATGTTGGTCAGAGTGACATAACAAAAGCTGCTATTTATACTTTTAAGCCTTCTTTCCTCAGTAGCTTTATCATCTACCTTCAACCAGAGAATCTGTTTTGCAGATGAGGAGTACACAGGAGAACAGGAATCTTATTCTGAAGGGAAAATATGTAAGAAATCTGCTGGTTTCTGACAGCTTGATCCGAAATGCAAAGGAAGCATGGAGAACAGTGCTAATGAAGGAAGTCCACTGCTGATGCTGAAAAGCCATTTCTATTATGTCATGAGTGAAAACTTTTTATTTCCTACAGAGACGTATTCTGGAGTCCTGTGTTTCAGCAGTTCTCATAGTGTCTTAGTTAATGCCTGAGATCAAATCAACTGTCTGTTCTTGAATCATACAGATATACACCATTTCCCTCCTCAGCATCAACATTGACAAAAAATCTTTCTGTGAGTGTTTAGATTAGCTGAGATCATCTGTTTGGTCAGTAACACAGATGAAAAACAAGAAAGGATGGGCAGATATTAAATAGCTCCTTGAGAAAAAAAAACACATCAAAGCTAAACACCTTGGGAAAAATATTGCCAGACCCTCCCTCCCATCACAACGTGGGGAAAAACCCTAACAAAACATGATAGGTGATGAATTTAGGAGGGTTTCCTTGTTTTCCTAATTCAGAAAAATGTGTTTGAAAAGTCAGACCAGTGTAGTCACATATTCCCTCTAGATGGTTTGATTGTAATTGTTTGACCATAATTAACATAGTTTCCCTGGATTTTAGTAAGGCTTTTAGTACTGTCCCTCAGATGAGCAGGTTCACAGTGCACTGGGTGAAGAACTGGCTGAAGGGCAGAGCTCAAAATGTTGTTGTGTATGGGGCTACTGCTGGCTGTTGACCAATCACCAGTGGTGTTCCTCAGGGTTCAGTTCTAAGGTCAGTTCTGTTCAACATGTTTATCAGTGATCTGGATGTAGGGCTGAATACACCATTAATAAATTTGCTTTTGAAACCAAACTGGGAGGTGCTCTTGACGCTCCTGAGGGACAAGTGGCCTTGCAGAGGGATCTGGATAGTTTGGAGCATTTGGCAATTGTCAAAGGCATGAAATTTAACAAGTCCAAAGGCCAGATTCTGCACCTGGGATGAAGCAACACCAGGCACAAGTATAAGCTGGGAGAGGAGCATCTGGAGAGCAGCCCTGCAGAAAGGCATCTGGGTGCTGGTCAGCAGCAGGCTCAGTGTGAGTCAGCAGAGTGCCCTGGCAGCCAGGAGGACAACCCACATCCTGGGGGCATCAACCACAGCATAACCAGCTGGTCAGCAGAGGTGATTAT
>VZRW01006794.1:52964-107734 GCA_013398125.1 Aegotheles bennettii | reverse complement strand
GGGGGGGCCTGGGGCAGGCGGGCAGCTCCGATCTGCACCGGGAGCCCGGCCGAGGGGGGGAGGTTGTTGCCGAAGCTCTGCTGTCTCATCAGGAGGGCTCTCTGCTGCATGAGCTGTCGCTGCCGGTGCTGCTGGCTGTAGAGCTCCCGCTGCCGCTGCGCCAGCATCTGGGCGTTCAGGGGGGGCTGTGGGGGACACCCCAAACACCACTGTTACCCTCCGGGTCTCCAAAATAGCTCAGAGCCACCCATCACCCCACCCCGGGGCACCCTACCCAAAGGGAGGTTGGAGTGAGGCTGGGGTTGGTCTCTNGTCTGAGTGTCACAGTATCATCAAATTGTTTGGGTTGGAAAAGGCCTTTAAGGTCACCAAGTTCAACTGTTAAGCCAGCACCACCCAGTCCAAGCAGAGGGTCCCACCCCTGTGCAGGGGTAGGGCCACCCACAGGGCCCCTCGTTGTAATTCAGGTCTTTCATTGCTCCTTGCAGCCCAGCGAGATCCTGTTGAGAAGAGGAACCTCTGCATCATGCCCCAAAGACAAGGTACCAGCAGGGGACACATGGCTGGAGGATTCTGAGGTCCCTTTGAGCCACCATCATATTTAGGAATATGATGGGATAACGGTTGGACTTGATGACCCTGGAGGTCCCTTCCAACCAGAATGATTCTGTGATGATTCTCTCACGTGGGGGGCATGAGGATCAACCCCCCCAGTTCCTCCCAGCTGAAGGCCTCCCGTGTACCTGTGGTGTGATCTGCTGCTGCATCCCTGCCCGCATGTTGATGCCCACGGGGGAGCTGGCTGCAAACTGGTTGAGGATGGCCTGGCGGTTTTGATGGATCAGCTGGAAGGAGGGGAGAAGAAGGGAGAACATTGAAAACCCCAACGTGGGACCTTCCCACCCATCCAATCCCGACTGGGACCCTGGGTCCCTCCATCCCCCTCCCTGTGGCCCTGGGTGGTGGTGGTGGGGTCGTTACCTGCTGCTGGCCCTGCAGGCGTTGCTGCAGCTGAAGTCTCAGCTGGTTGGGGGCTGTTGGGGGCCTGCTGAGAGCCTGCCGGGGCTGCATGGCCATGTTGGTGGGGAAGGCGCCGCGGGGTGGTGGCACCTGGACAGGCATGGGCCCGAAGGATGGCTTCTGTCTGACCATGCCGGGGAAGGCGCCGGGCAGGTTGGTGGTGGGAGAGGCAGAGGAGTAAGGCTGGGGGTACATCCCGGGTTTCTGCTCCATCATGAGTGGTGGGGTGGCTTGTTGGGGCTGGAACCGCTCCGTCAGGGCTTCCAGCCCACCGCCCTGCCAAGGCAAAGGGGGAGGAGAACATCACTGTGGAGTCCCACCAGCACCAGTCCTCTCCCAGGAGAGCTCGGAGGGGATGGTGGATGTGTCTACCATGGGCCAGCTCGCTCAGAAGGTGCTGCTGCCTGTACCCTCATCCCCCAGGACAGGCTCCAGCTTGGGTGAGGAGGCCACGGAGATGCTCAGGGGGCTGGAGCAGCTCTGCTCTGGGGCCAGGCTGAGAGAGTTGGGGGTGTTCAGCCTGGAGAAGAGAAGGCACCGGGGAGACCTTGGAGCATCCTCCAGTGCCTGAAGGGGCTCCAGGAAAGCTGGAGAGGGACTGGTGCCAAGGGCAGGGAGTGATGGGACGAGGGGGAACGGGTTCCAAGTGCCAGAGGGGAGATGGAGATGGGATGGGAGGGAGAAATTGTTTGGTGTGAGGGTGGTGAGAGCCTGGCCCAGGGTGCCCAGAGAAGCTGTGGCTGCCCCTGCCTGGCAGTGTTGAAGGCCAGGTTGGCTGGGGCTTGGAGCAGCCTGGTGTGGTGGGAGGTGTCCCTGCCCATGGCAGGGGGTGGCACTGGGTGAGCTTTGAGGTCCCTTCCAACACAAACCAGTCTGGGATTTGATGATTCTATGGCTTAGCAAACCTCAGAGGGATGGAAATGATTCCTTGTTTGGGAGCAAAGACCAAGACCAGGCCTTTCAGATGGGCTCATGGCCCATCTCCCTGGGCTGGGGGGGTTTGCAGGGTGGTGGCAGGTGATGCCCAGTCTGTTAGGTCTGAGGTGCTCAGAGTCCCCATCTGCTCCCAGAGCACCTCGGACACAGGCCACCCCCAAGGACCTGAGCCATGGACCCTGGGACTGGGAGAGCTCCCAGAGAAGCACATCTGCACTCCTACACTGCTCATGGACACCCCTCCCTCGGAACCCATGGGAGATAGGACCTTCTGGGCTACAGCATGGCCATTCCTATAGGAATGAGCCGTGTTATAGCTGGGGGATGATCTCCACACCATGGTGAGAAGACATTCTGTGCTGCTCTGGCTTGGCTCAGGCTGGGAAATCTGGTGTGTGAGCTGTGAATCCTCAGAGAAGTAACACCTTGGAGCTAGAAACCTTCATCCAAGTCCCATGGATCAGGAGAAACCTGTGTTAAGGGAAACCATGCACCCCTAATGGTCTAATGGTCAGGAATATGATGGGATAAAGGTTGGACTTGATGACCCTGGAGGTCCCTTCCAACCAGAATGATTCTAGGATTCTATGATTCTAAACCCTGCTGCCTTTGGGATTTGTGCCCATCAAAGGACTGGGGCTTGGAGGCAGGGATGAGGACACGGGAATGGTGGTGGGGAAAAATAAACTGCTTAGGATCAATTAGGATGTTGCTGGGGCAAAATTAATTGCTCGAGATCAATTAAGATGGAGTTTATATGGTTTAAGGATTGGATACCAGGACATGAAACAGCAGCCCTGATGAAGTGAGGCTTGTTCACTCTCCTGTCCCCAAGCCACCCCATTTCCAGCCACCTCCTGATTGAACTGGGTGCAGATACCCCCAGTGCTCCATCCCACCCTGCCTGTGAACCCCCACCTGCCAATAACACAGCCTGGAGGGAGCTGCTCAGCACGTTTCCTTCCCAGAGATGCCTTTCTGCTGACACGTTGTTTCTCTAAAGATGGATTTCGAGCAAATATTTCATGGAAGTATTCAAAATATTTCTGAGGTTCAGCCGAAGCCATGGAAAAGAGCCCAAAATTCCCGTTAATTAAATGAGCCCTGGATGGGAGCAAAGCTGGGTCAGGCTCCAAATATGAGATAATCCCCCCCCACAAAACGAGTGCTCCCCAGCAGGCAAAGTGCTGGATGGGAGCAGGGATGGTTCGCACCATCCCAGTTCAGTGGTCTGATGGCACTGGAGCTTCTCCGGTGCAGGAAAGGGTTGCTGAGGGTCTGCAAAGCCCTTGTGAAAGCACTGAGCTGCTGCAGCTGCAGCTCTGGCAAGAGCATCCCTGGGATGAGGGACCAGAGGAGCTCAACTCCCTACCTCTAAAAAAAGGTGATTTGGGATGCCCAACCTTGGGAAAAGGGATGTGGCAAATACCTGGCTGGGGCACCACCTCACTGACTGGGGGTCCTGGCCATGGTCTGATGGTCTGATGGTTAGGAATATGATGGGATAAAGGTTGGACCTGATGACCCTGGAGGTCCCTTCCAACCATAATGATTCTATGATTCTGTGATTCTATGAGCCAGCAATGTGCCCTTGTGGCCAAGAAGGCCAATGGCATCCTGGGGTGCATTAGAAGGGGGGTGGTCAGTAGGTCAAGAGAGGTTCTCCTCCCCCTCTATTCTGCCTTGGTGAGGCCACACCTGGAGTCCTGTGTCCAGTTCTGGGCCCCACAGTTCAAGAAGGACAGGGAACTGCTTGAGAGAGTCCAGCACAGAGCCACAGAGATGATGAAGGGAGTGGAACATCTCCCTTATGAGGAGAGGCTGAGGGAGCTGGGGCTCTTCAGCTTGGAGAAAAGGAGACTGAGGGGGGACCTCATGAATGTTTATCAATATGGAAAGGGTGAGGATCAGGAGGATGGAGCCAGGCTCTGCTCAGGGATGGCCAGGGATGGGACAAGGGGGAACGGGTGCAAGGTGGAACACAGGAGGTTCTGAGTGAACATAAGGAAGAACTTTGTCACTGTGAGAGTGCCAGAGCCCTGGGCCAGGCTGCCCAGAGAGGCTGTGGAGTCTCCTTGGCTGGAGACATCCAAACCCCGACTGGGTGCATCCCTGTGTGACTGCTCTGGGTGGTCCTGCTCTGGCAGGGGGTTGGACTGGGGGAGCTTTGGAGGTCCCTCCCAACCCATGACACTCTGTGATTGTGTGACAGGTCCCTCCGACCACTCGTGAGAAGATAAAACCTTCGAGCAGCACAAGAAATCACAGAGGAGATGTGCCACCTCCAGGCTTAAAGGCTGCAGGCCCAGAGCAGCCAGAGGGATCTGCTGTGGGAAGCTTTTTTCTTAGAGCACCACATTTATTTACAGCTTCCCATTCTGTTCCTTGTTTTGGAAAATCAAACCCCGTGCGTGTGAGTGCTGTGGGGCATGGAAAAAGCAACCACTGGCAGACAAATCCCAAGCGATCCATCTCGTTTTCCATGTCCCTGCTGCCCCCCCCCTACTGCATCCAGCATTCCCCCTCGTTATTTATGAAACCCTGGACTCTTCAGAGGCATCCACACACCCCCCCCGGATATCTGGAAGCTGGGAGCTCGGCTGCAGGAACCAGGTCCCAGTAAGCACCACTAAACCCAACCTTTTTCCCCCTTTCCCAAGGCAGGAGGGCAGCTGCACCGTAAGCCAATCCTGACAGCAAGGGCTGCACAGCTCCATACCAGCCAGGCCATTAGATATATTATTAGGCAGCACAACTCAGGCTCAGGAATCCCAGGCTGCAGAATTCCAGCTGGAAGGCTCCTCCATGCCCAGATTCCCACCCCCCCCAGTAAGGTGGGGAAGAGGCACAGCCTGCCAGCTCTCCCCGTTACATGAGCTGCCCAGGGCTGGAGCTGCTCGGCCACCTCCTTGCCAGGCTGCTGGTTCTCATGGGGGGGCCGTGTTTGAAAAGAGGAGAAGCAGGATATTGTGTTTCACGGGGCTGTTCTCCAGCTTTTTTGGTGGGAAGGGGGGGGGAGAGGACGGCGTGGTGTTAAGTATCAACTCTGACTCTGATGCGCTCGTGTGTTCCCACTCACATCTGGCCTCCCAGATGTTGGAAATCCTCCTCCACGTCAAACCTCAGCATCTGGCCCCGTTACCTGACCCCTGATCAGTCCCACGAGTGGTTCACTCTTTACCTGGACAAGTTTGTCGATGCCGAGAGCTCGATCCAGCTCGGCCAGCTCGGTCTCGTCTTTGCCGCTCAGGAAGGAGACGAGCTGCTCCAGCAGAGCCTTCTCATCGTTCCGCCCCTCTGGAGTGGTGGGAGGACACAGGAGCTCGTCCAGCTGCGAGGTGATGCACTGGCTGTGGGGAGAAGAAGTCAAGAGGAGGCACGTTAAGGTTTCTGGAGCGGGGAGGAGGTTGAGGTGGGAGATGCTCGAGTCCAGGGGACTCACTCCCACCCAAATCCCACGGGATGCAGCCTCATCCCCCAGCTCCGACACCGCCTGAGCCCCTCCAAGCTTGTAAGGATGAATGAAATGAAGCCTGGGCAGAGTCGTGGTGAAGTTTGGGAAGAAGACCTGGGTGCTTCTGCAGGCTTTGCTCCCGTGGGCGCTTGGGGCAGGACAGCGGGAGGCAGAGCAGAACTCCAGGGAGGTTTGGATGGAGCCGGAGCAGCTGGAAGCGAAGCAGCTGAAGGCAAAGGGGAAACCTTTGAGCTGCAAAAATCAGATTTGTGCAAAGCTCCCTCGATATTCTTTGGGAATCAGATTAATATGTAATGAGAGACATTCCAATGACGTGACTAATTGGAGGCGATGGGATTTGCCGGGGCTGACAGGATGAAGGGAGCCGTGGCACATCACGGAGAGGCACAAAGGAGGGCTCCAGCGTGCCAGCACTTCCCAAGCAGCAGACATGTTGATCCTTTTAGCTCCAGATGAGGACCAGATGTACAGTAAGGAACTGAAGCCAACCTGCCCGAGACCGCTGCAGCCAACACACGCAGCCCAAGCCAGGGAGAAGAAACACTCTGGGATCTCTGGAGTGGGAGCAGGGAGGGGAGAGGGGAGGTGGAGGTGAAAAGCAGGGCTGGTTTCACTCCACAGCCAAGGTCCTCGCTGCTTTCTGCTGGTATCAGACCCAGCTTCTCAGTGCCAAGGCCAAAGGCCAAAGTCTGCTGCACAGACACGTTGTTCTGGCAGAGGAAGGGGAGGACAGGCTTTTTTCTCCACATTTAGAAGTAGCTAGAGGAGAAATTCAGGCTGGCACCGGCTCCTCAGCCCATGCCAGACCTCTGCACGGGTGGCAGAAGTTGGGTTCTGAAGAGACCATGGGACAGCACAACCTTTATGTAGCCAGCAAACCTCCAACACATCCCACTTTGCAGCACAACCCCCAGCCCTCCTCTCCTCCGGCACCACGGCAGGGTTCAGATGAGTCTCCAGGCAGGGGGGCAGAGGAGATCCTGGACCCCACTGCATCGTGTCCCCAGTTTTCTGTCCCAGGGTGTCCTGTCCACTGCTGCCCTCCAGGCTCTCTTTAAGGCAAAAGCTCTGAGTTGCATGTGGTGAGGAGGAGAAATCCAGCTTCTCGCAGAGACGGCGTCAAATGCTGCTTCAGGTCCTGTCAAACATCTCCCTGGCGTGGCCTCCAAGCGTTGCTCCGACAGGGTGCAAGGTCTCCAGCCCTGCACAGATGTCCTGGAAACCTCAGGCATCTCAGATGGCCCTGGGTGCCAGTGTTGAGGCAACAGAATCGGGCCCCGGGGTGGCATCTTTGACCTTGGGGATTAGAGGAACGCGCGTGAGAACAGCGACCTGGACTTGGTCCCAGGACCCTTGGACGCGGCCCAAGGTGTCCCTCTTCTGCAGAAGACATGAGAGCACTTACGTTTGGGATGTTGTAGTTGTCCCACTTTACCAAGAGGCAAAGAGGATTCGGGGAATGGGGGAACTTCAAAAGGGAGCTCCAGTTCCCCAGGACACCCCGTGCCAGGATATCTGGGCACCACCCTCAGCCCACCTCCAGCTACCCTGGACTTCCCAGCTGGGAAAGCTTCACAACCCCCAAAGCAGAAGCTCTGCTGGCTTGATCTGAGCTGGAATCTCTTTCTCAGTCCTGTAATATCTGCAGTCCAAAGGCTCTGTCTGCTCACTTCCACTGTGGTCTCTGCCAGATGGACAGGCAGCCACTGAAGCCATGGGCATCCTCCAGGATAAGTATGTCCTCCCCCAGCTGGAGAACATCTGCAGGTCTTGAGGACCAAAGTCCAGAGACTTTTCCCCAGCAGAATCTCTTCTCTCGGCTGCAGTGGCAGTGAGGTTTTGTAGTTGATCACAATGCTGCTAGATGGAAGTTGTTAGACCCCACCAAGATGCTGCCAAGGCAGGTCTCACCCATGATGCTCCATCAGACCTATGGTTACTGAAGATATGAGAAGGAACTGAGCTGGGAACCAGCTTCTTCCAGCATTGCCTCTGCTCACCACCTCCAGCAAGAACATCCCGTGCCTGGAGACCCTAATTCAGGAGGAATGGAGGCTCACCACAATGAGCAGACCTCTACCTCTCATCTTGCTGTCATCTCGTGGTCCCAGCCCATGTGTTGGCTCTACCAGTGGCTCCACCACGTGGGGACCCAAGCTTGCTGTATGAAGGTGATGCAGCCATTGGAAGTCCCACCACACAGCATGGTTTTCCTTGCTTTCTTTCTCCTCAATGCCAAGAAAATCAACCCCTACCCTGTGAAACCAGGCTGAAATTTTGAAGTGTGGTTGAAACCACCGCTCTCCAAAGGCAGGGACTGCGTGAGATTTGTTACCTCCACATCTCACCAGGCTTCGGGCAGATGATGCCGCTCCACCAGTCCAACCTTGTCTCCTGGTCTGAAAACCACCCAGGGTGTTTTTTCCCACCCGAGGACTCACGGGATGCTGTTGCCACACGCTGCCCTCCTCGATACCTGTGCAGGTCCCAAGCCTTCTCCACACCAACCTGGTTCCTCACTCGATAATCCTGCTGCAAAGAGGGAGCCAGGAGAAGATCCAGCTCCTTTCCTCCTGGCTGCTGGGAGCACGAGGCTGCTCGGTCAGGTAAGGTCATTTTTGCCCCATAAGCAGCATTTTAAGGAACATTTGTAGCTTAAAAACCAGACTGATTTTTCTAGCAGCTCTGCCCTTGGCCGGCTGTGCCCCACGGATCTTCTCCCAGGAAAATACTGACACCAGCAAGGCTTAAAGGGAAAGTTCCTTCCTTGTGGCATGGGCTTGGACAATTAATGCTCAATTAAAGAGGCATTTGTTTTATCTCCTGGCTCTCTCAAGCAACAGGAGTCAGCTAAGTCTTTCCAGCAGAAGTCCACGTGGAGCAGTGGAGACCACTTCAGCACCTCTCTTCTAGGGCTGAGCGAAGAGCTTTGAGAAGTTAATCCAAAATCAGCCCCCAGAAGATAGATGTTTGGCTGCTGGCTTGCTCAGCTCTGACTCTTACTTGTGTCTTCTTCTTCATGACTGGAAAACAGAGACTGTGCTCATCTGCTAAAGACTTTAATTAATAGAGGAAGTTCTGCCTCTCCGCCAAGCAGGGCTTTGACAAGAGGATCCGTGCAGAGCTCCTCAGTGCTGGCTCCTAAACCAGGTACCAGAAGCTCTCCCTGGGCCACAGAGAGGAGGATTCACCTCCCATCACATCAAACCCATCTCCATGAGCACTGCTCCTCAGTGAGGACTCTGGGGTGCTCCTTGCCTGGGAGAACATTGACCACTGAGCTCCACCAGCAGGGCTCTCCACCCTTCTGACCTCCCATCCCAAAAATATCTGACCTAGGGTCTTCTCCAAGCCCTTTATAGCCAAGGACTGACGCTGTGCTTTGGGCAGGTGATGACCCCTTGGCTGCTCCATAGGGCATGGACCCAAAAAAGGTGGTTAGAAGATTGGGGTGGGTCTTATTTGACCCTGGATTAGAGCTGTGATGATTTTAGGTGAAGCCAAGCACACGGGGTCTGCAAAGAGCTGCCATCACCTGAAAACACAAAACTGTCCTGAGGTTCTCCAGATCCCACCACTGCCTCCGCCGAGAAGGGATGCTGGAGAACACCAACCCAAATATTGGCACTGGCAAGAGGACTTTAGCATACTGTGTCCAGTTCTGGGCCCCTCAGATCAAGGACAGGGAACTGCTTGGAAGAGTCCAGCACAGAGCCACAGAGATGATGAAGGGAGTGGAACATCTCCCTTGTGAGGAGAGGCTGAGGGAGCTGGGGCTCTTCAGCTTGGAGAAAAGGAGACTGAGGGGTGACCTCATGAATATTTATCAATATGGAAAGGGTGAGGGGCAGGAGGATGGAGCCAGGCTCTGCTCAGGGATGGCCAGTGATGGGACAAGGGGGAACGGGTGCAAGGTGGAACACAGGAGGTTCTGGGTGAACATGAGGAAGAACTTTGTCACTGTGAGAGTGACAGAGCCCTGGGCCAGGCTGCCCAGAGAGGCTGTGGAGTCTCCTTGGCTGGAGACATTCAAACCCCACTGGGTGCATCCCTGTGTGACTGCTCTGGGTGGTCCTGCTCTGGCAGGGGGTTGGACTGGGGGAGCTTTGGAGGTCCCTTCCAACCCCTGACACGCTGTGAGTCTGTGATTTATGCGATTACTCAGGTCTGGACATACCCTGGATGTCTCCCCTCAACCCCAATCTTCCTCATCAACTCCTACACTTGTCCCTGGAGAGGTAACAGATGCCACCCCTCACTTACATCACCTCCACTTCCCAGGTCGTGTCCATCCCAGCCTGCTCTTGCTGGGTTTCTGGTCAAGCAGCAAAGCAAGGACATGGTTCCTTTGACCCAGGCAGCTACTGCCAGGACATCCTGATGTTCTCCTGGAGGAGAGAAGTCTCTCCCAGCCCCATGGTACTTACTCTTCAGGTTTATTGAGCGCGCCTCGGTTCATGGCTGCCATGCTGTTGTCTGCCCAGGGCATCTGCTCCCCCATTCCTGTCTGGCCAAACTGGTGATCTGGCACCCCCATCTCCAGCTCGGGCATTCCTGGGGGGAAAAGCAGGGTGGGGGGAGGAAAGGTTAGTGTGGTTCTATCCAGAATTGCAGTAAGTACCAGCCACACGCATCCTGCATCCATGGGCTGGTGGGGAGCATGGCCACCACCAGAGAGCGGACAGCGGGTGAATCTGGAAGCTCTTCTAGTCCCACACTACCATCATGAGAAGGTGAGATCTGGGTTATTTACTTCCTGCACCTGCTGTCAAGCTGTACAGCCCCAGAGCATGGTGGCGAGCAAGGTCCTCCTAAAAGGAGGTTGTAGTGAGGCTGGTGTTGGTCTCTTCTCCCCAGTTGCTGATGACAGGACAAGAGGAAATGGCCTCAAGTTCCATCAGGGGAAGTTTAGGTTGGATATCAGGAAGAAGTTCTTTACTGGGAGGGTGGCTGGGCACTGGAATGGGCTGCCCAGGGAGGTGGTGGAGTCACCGTGCCTGGGGGTGTTCAACAAACGGGTTGATGAGGCACTTGAGGCCATGGTCTGATGGTCTGATGGTCAGGAATATGATGGGATAAAGGTTGGACTTGATGACCCTGGAGGTCCCTGCCAACCAGAATGATCCTATGATTCTATGATTCTAAGGTCCCTCTTCCAGATCACGTTTAGTGTCGCTTGATCATAGAATCACTCTGGTTGGAAAAGACCTTCAAGATCAACGAGTCCAACCATCAACCCAGGACTCCTAAGTCCACCACTAATCCATGTCCCCAAGGGCCACATCTAAACGTTTTTTGAACACCTCCAGGGCTGGGGACTCCACCCCTGCCCTGGGCAGCCAGCGATGCTCAAGCTCCACCCTTCAACACCTCCTTGGAAAGCCTCAGCATGACCTGGAGCAGGTGGAGAAGAGCGGATGCCAGTGGCTGCACTCACCTGTGTCGGGTGGGAAGGGGTTTGGTGCTGTCACCGTGCCCCTGCCCTGCTGGGAAGCCCCACGGGTGTGTGGGCTGCTGCCATTGCTGGTGGGACACGGCACTGGCCTCAGCTGTGCTGGCTCCAGGGGGTCACAGAACTCGAAGGGGGTCCGACCAGGCTGCACACCCTGTGCACTGCTCAGTGCTGGGGAGTCGTTAGGTTAATGGAAAAAAAAAGACAAAAAGCACAAGTTAGAGCTCTCCCCAGGGCTTGCTGCAAGGTCACCCATGCTCAGCAGATCCCTCACCCTGCCAGGAAGGGAGCCAGCGTGGGAAAATCTGGAGGGTGGGAAGGGGGTGGTGGTGGGATGTCAGGCTGAGAGAGTTGGGGGTGTTCAGCCTGGAGAAGAGAAGGCACCGGGGAGACCTTGGAGCACCTTCCAGTGCCTGAAGGGGCTCCAGGAAAGCTGGAGAGGGACTGGTGCCAAGGGCAGGCAGTGATGGGACGAGGGGCAACGGGTTCCAACTGCCAGAGGGGAGATGGAGATGGGATGGGAGGAGGAGATGAAGGTGGTGAGACCCTGGCAGAGGTTGCCCAGGGAAGTTGTGGGTGATGGAGGTGTTGAAGGCCAGGTTGGCTGGGGCTTGGAGCACCCTGGTGTGGTGGGAGGTGTCCCTGCCCATGGCAGGGGGTGGCACTGGGTGAGCTTTGAGGTCCCTTCCCACCCAAACCAGTCTGGGATTCCATGACTATGAAGCTGGAGACAGCCAGAGGAATTAGCAGTGATAGCCTAGGAGGTCCCCAAAGGGACCCAAAGGGGTTGGAGCTCCTCATTTCCAGCTCCCTAGGGATCTACACCCAGTTGGTGCCCATCTACCCTCACACAAGGATTCAGCAGCTTTTCCCCCCCTGCCCCCCCCTTGCCATCCCTGCCCTAAACCAGGAGTTTGGGAGGACAGGGGTGAGGGCATGGGCCACCTCCCTCCTCCTGCTCTACCCTGCCCTGCATTGTCACAGTGATTGGTCCCCAAGCAGGGACCAGAAGATGCCAGGGCAGGTTTCTGACCCCTTGTCTCCAACCCCCTTCCCTTCAGTGCTGCAAACACCTCCAGCCCCTCCAGCACCGGATGGGCTTTGAGGTCCCTTCCCACCCAAACCATCTGAGATTCTGTGGCTCTCTGAACACACCCTAAATTTATGATTTGCCAGAGGGCTCCTTCAGGAGAGAAATCCTAATTATTCCTTCAGTAAAACTGCTCACTTTGGAAAAAACCTCAGGTCTTTTTGGTTTTTTTGTGCCCAGTAAACATGTCCTGATGCTGCCCTGAGCATCTCAAGTCTTGCAGCAGAGCAGCCTGTAGAGCCCTGGTCCCCCAGAGCATCCCCATGGCCAGCCCCAGGATGGTGGCACCCCAGCAGATCCCCTCCCACCCTTGGGCAGGGACCTGGTTTGGGGGTGAGGGGTGGTGTTCCTGGGGGTCAGACACCTACGGTTGAGTCCCGGGGGGGCTCTGGCAGTGGCACTGGGCTGCAGGGGGGGTGCCAGCAGCTCCGGTTTGACGGCCGCGCCGCTCTCGCTCCGCTCTGCTCCGCACAAGCCGGGCAGCTGAGCCGCCTTCTCCAGCGAGGGCAGGAGCTGGTCCAGCTGCTCCAGTTCAGCAGCAAACTAAGGAAAAAAATAAACCACAGGTGGGTGATTCAGCCCAAAGACAGCAGCAGCGAGCCCCAGCGTGGCTTTGGCTTCCCTCCTCCCATCCCTCCGCTTGCTGGAATGCTGAGCGTCCATATGGATGGAGAACCAGCCCCACATCCCTCTGCTTGGCACCAGGGGACAAGGACTGGAAAGGCTGAGGGAGCTGGGGCTCTTGAGCTTGGAGAAAAGGAGACTGAGGGGGGACCTCATCCATGGTTACAAATATGTAAAGGGTGAGGGGCAGGACGATGGAGCCAAGCTTTTTACAGTGCTGACCAATGATAGGGCAAGGGGCAATGGATGCAAACTGGAGCACAGGAGGTTCCATGTGAATCTCAGGAAGAACTTCTTTCCTGTGAGAGTGCCAGAGCACTGGACCAGGCTGCCCAGAGAGGTTGTGGAGTCGCCTTGGCTGGAGACATTCAAACCCCACCTGGATGCGTTCCTGTGTGATGGACTCTAGGTGACCCTGCTCTGGCAGGGGGGGTGGACTGGATGAGCTTTCGAGGGCCCTTCCAACCCCTGGGATTCTCGGATTCTGGGATTCTGGGATTCTGTGACTGTCCTCACCCTGCAGCCAGGGCCTCGGTGGCAGCCTGGGGATGCTCACACACTGCAGCCACCATAATAACCAACAGCATCTATCAATCCCCTCCAGCGAGTTAAACCAGGGGTGATTGGCTTTGTTAATTTACATATGCTTGTGCTGAAATGAGAATAATTACAAAATGGTCCTTTCTAAGCAACAGAAGTGACTTTTGGAACAAGTGTCCAAAAGCAACGCTGGCCTCGGGCATGTAATCACCCTTAATGGGGAAGTAAAATCTCATTCAGCTCCTCCAGCCTCCATCGTGGCTCAGGATGGAAGAGATGTTTAGCCCAGGGAGCAAATAAATAGGAAAGGTACTGGGAAAGGGATCTGCACTAGTGGCTGATACTGGTGCTGTGAAGCAGCAGGTTGGGATTGAAGGGGCTGAGATAAACGAGCTCGTGCTGAAAAGGAAAAATATCTCAAGGGAAAGCAAAGGCTTTAAAATATAAGGGCATGGATCACTTCCAGCAGAGCTGCCCCCAGGCAAGAGGGAAAGCCAGGCCATTAACACGGGGTAATTAATAGATAACTCCATAGCACTAGGGGAAATCTGTGCATTTGATAAAGGAAATGATGCTCCGGTCCGGAGAAGATGGAGAAATCTGGGAGGAATTGGGATGCTGGCTTAGACAAGAGGCTCTGCCACCAGCTGAGATGGATCAGCCCCTGGGATCCTGGGCTGCATCCCCAGAGCGTGAGCAGCAGGGCCAGGGGGGGGATTGTCCCCCTCTGCTCTGCTCTGTGAGACCCCCCCTGCAGTGCTGGGGCCACCTCTGGGGTCCCCAACATCAGAAGGACACGGAGCTGTTGGAGAGAGTCCAGAGGAGGCCACGGAGATGCTCAGGGGGCTGGAGCAGCTCTGCTCTGGGCACAGGCTGAGAGAGTTGGGGGTGTTCAGCCTGGAGAAGAGAAGGCACCGGGGAGACCTTGGAGCACCTTCCAGTGCCTGAAGGGGCTCCAGGAAAGCTGGAGAGGGACTGGTGCCAAGGGCAGGCAGTGATGGGATGAGGGGGAATGGGTTCCAAGTGCCAGAGGGGAGATGGAGATGGGATGGGAGGGAGAAATTGTTTGGTGTGAGGGTGGGGAGAGCCTGGCCCAGGGTGCCCAGAGAAGCTGTGGCTGCCCCTGCCTGGCAGTGTTGAAGGCCAGGTTGGATGGGGCTTGGAGCACCCTGGTGTGGTGGGAGCTGTCCCTGCCCATGGCAGGGGGTGGCACTGGATGAGCTTTGAGGTCCCTTCCCAACCCAAACCAGTCTGAGGCTGCAAGTGACCCCTGATACACAGCACCAAGAGGTGTAAAACACCCCCAGGACCTGGCCCTTTGCTGGGAGGCTGCTGGCTTCAGGCAGTGTTAAAGACCTTTCACCAAGGTGACAGCTTTGTCCCTTGCCAGAAAAAAACACGGGAAGTTTCTCCCTAAATCCTAGCTGGAAATATTTAATCTCTCAGCTAACATCCTTCAAACCAGTGGCAATCCCAGTCTCCATGGCAGCTGCTTCCAGTTTCACCTCCACGACGCACAGGTCGATGCCTCGTGAGGACAAGGCCTGGGGTGGCTGTGGGAAGTTCCACCTTGGGATGGACCTTCCAACAATGGCGGCTCCATGGAAACCTCATGCCCAGTCCTGCACCCAAGGTCTGTGAGACCCCGCTCACCCCCCCTGCCATGGCAGAGATTTCCTTCTTGACCTTCGTGACCTTCACCGCTTCTTTTTGCCCTTTCATGGGTTGGAAGGGACCATTTAAAGGTCATCTAGTCAATACATCTCCTCAACTCCATCTCCTCCTGCAGGGGGGTCATTTTGGAGGCAGAGGGAGAAGAAGGGCAGAGAGGCAGCTGTGGGCATCCAAAAGTGGAGATAAAATGGGAGCAGTGAAGTTCTTGCGTTGCTTGCTGGGTTTGTGAGGAGGTTGGAGGACGGAGAGGTGGGAATGAAGGACACGTGGTGGGAGCAGGGTGCTTCTCAGTTGTTTTCTGGAGCACCCAAGCTTGCACCTGGAACCTGTGGCCACTTTAATGGGTGACTTTCTTTCTCCTCCATCTCTAGAAAACACGAGGTGCTTGGAAGGCTGGAGCAGCTCAGGCTATCCAGTCTTGCTTGGAGAAGGTTCAGACCACCACGACCTATTTCTGTCCCCAAATAGACAAGAAAACCCTCAGTGCAAGGGATGGAGGCTCAGGGTGGCAGAAGATTTCTGGACAGCTGCTTCTTCCTCAAACCTCTGGCTCCCAGCAGCAAAAAGGTTCCAACACCAAAGCCAACCACAACACAAACCAAGGGACAGGATCTCCTCTCTGCCCTTCACCCCCTGCCCAGCCCCACAGGTGGAATCAGCTTGGCGAGGAGGACAGAGATGCTTCCAGGTGGTGGCCACCCAGCCAACCTTCCTCCATGGCTGGACTTTCCCATGGAGCACTTCTCCTCTCCAGCCACTTGGGCGATGAAATTCTTGCACAAATTAAATAAATCCACCATTTCATTGCAAACTTCAGATCATTTGAATTTTCTGTGGAGCCTTGCTTCCTGGAGGCAGCTATTTCCATAGGGATCTCCAGCTCTCTGTCATCACCCCTCTCTTTTCTTCTTTCCCTACCCTGCTTGTGAAAACAAGCTGAAATGTAGATTCAGAAACCAAAAAGCAAACAAAAAACAAAGTAAAACTTGAGTTGTCATGGAATCCCAGCCTGGTTTGGGTTGGAAGGGACCTTCAAAGACCATCCAGTGCAGCCCCCCTGCTGTGGGCAGGGCCACCTTATGGGATGTCACCCAGAGGGACCTAGACAAGCTCAAGAAGTGGGCCCAGGGGAACCTCATGAGGTTCAACAAGAAGTGTGAGGTCCTGCACTTAGGTCAGGGCAACCCTTGGTATCAACACTGGCTGGGGGATCAAGGGATGGAGAGCAGCCCTGCTGAGAAGGACCTGGGGGTGCTGGTAGACCAAAGGCTGGACATGAGCTGGCAATGTGACCTCAAAGCCCAGAAAGTCAACGGTGTCCTGGCCTGCATCAGAAGAACCATGACCAGCAGGGCAAGGGAGGTGACTCTGCCCCTCTGCTCTGCTCTGGTCAGACCCCTCCTGCTGTGCTGTGTCCAGCTCTGGAGCCCTCAGCACAGGGAGGACATGGACCTGTTGGAACGAGTCCAGAGAAGGGTCACAAGAATGATCAGAGGGATGGAGCACCTCTGCTACGAGGAGAGGCTGAGAGAGTTGGGGGTGTTCAGCCTGGAGAAGAGGAGGCTCTGAGGAGAACTCATTGCTCCTTTCCATACCTAAAGGGGGCCCATGAGAAGGATGGGGACAGGGTTTTTAGCAGAGCTTGTTGTGATAGGTTGAGGGATAGCAGTTTTAAACTGAAGGAGGGCAGGTTTAGGTTGGATGTAAGGAAGAAGTTTTTAACCATGAGGGTGGTGAAACACTGGCCCAGGTTGCCCAGAGAGGTGGTGGATTGATTCCCTGACTCTGGAGATGTTCAAGGCCAGGTTGGATGGGGCCTTGAGCAACCTGGTCTAGTGGGGGATGTCCCTGCCCGTGGCAGGGGGGTTGGACTAGGTGACCTTTAAGGTCCCTTCCAACTCAAGTGATTTTGTGATCTTCAACTAGATAAGGTTGCTCAGAGCCCTGTGAACCTGACCTTGAAGACTTCCAGTGGTGGGTCATCCATGACTTCTCTACGGACTCTCCCACCTGCAGGCAGTGCTGCCTGCTCCCCACATCCTGCTCCAAGGCAGAGAGAAGACCATCTGACCCAAAGTTTCCTCTTCACCTAGTTGAAGTTCAGCTCGTGCCTTGAAGCACAAGGATGAAGACCCCTTCCAAAACCTTGCTTATTCTTTTCCTTTTCATTTTTTGAACTCCTGTAATCCCTGTTAGCTCTTTCCCAAGCTTTAGAATCATAGAATCATTCTGGTTGGAAGGGACCTCCAGGGTCATCAAGTCCAACCTTTATCCCATCATATTCCTAACCATTAGACCATTAAATGGTCTTAAATTACCCAAATGATTTTTGTTCTTGCCCCTCCGAGCAAACCCTGGGCATTCCCATAGGATAAATCCAAGTCCTTCAAGGCTGGACACGAGCTGCAGAGCCTGCCCCACAATTCATGTCAAGTCTTCATTGAAATTTCAACTCTTAAAATCATCACAAAGGAAAACAAAACTCCAGCAAGTGCTGGATTTGATGGGAAATGGCAGCTCCTCCTCCCCACACTGCACCAGAGCAGCCTGGAACAGAAGACATGTGGAAAACAAACCCCTGTCCTTAGCTGCAGAGCAGTGAGGAGTTGTTCTCACCTCAGAAAATCCATGTTAAGTCTCCACAAACCCCATTCAGCCTCTCCTGTTAACTCTTTGGAAGCAGCTGGTATAGTCCAGTGTATAATCCTGACACTCTCCAGCTGCCCGGGGAGGGATCTTGGAACTGAAAAGCCACAAAGGAGCCTAAAAAATGCTCGGCTGCTTCCAAGAGGCTCAGAAACACATCCAGGCTGGAGGCCTCCAAGCTCCGTGCCTGTTCATGAGCAGAGCACCATTACCTAGCACAGCTCTCTCTAATTAACAGGGCTTTCTGCCCTCTCTGAAGGATGGTGCACCTGGAACCATCACTGATGTCCACAGCACCAAGCTGTGTGGTGTGGTCGAGGCGCTGGAGGGAAGGGCTGGCATCCAGAGGGACCTGGGCAGGCTGGAGAGGTGGGACCATGCAAACCACATGGAGTTCAACAAGGCCAAGGGCAAGGTCCTGCACATGGGTTGGGGCAATGCCCAGCACAAACACAGCCTGGGTGGGAAATGGGTTGGGAACAGCCCCGAGGAGAAGTACTTGGGGGTGCTGGGTGAGGAGAAGCTCCCCATGAGCCAAGATCTTACAGAACATTCCAGTGCCTGAAGGGGCTCCAGGAAAGCTGGAGAGGGACTGGTGCCAAGGGCAGGGAGTGATGGGACGAGGGGGAACGGGTTCCAAGTGCCAGAGGGGAGACGGAGATGGGATGGGAGGGAGAAATTGTTTGGTGTGAGGGTGGTGAGAGCCTGGCCCAGGGTGCCCAGAGAAGCTGTGGCTGCCCCTCCCTGGCAGTGTTGAAGGCCAGGTTGGCTGGGGCTTGGAGCACCCTGGTGTGGTGGGAGGTGTCCCTGCCCATGGCAGGGGGTGGCACTGGATGAGCTTTGAGGTCCCTTCCCACCCAAACCAGTCTGGGATTCGATGATGGTCAGCCAAGAGCCTGCCTGCATCCCTGGCTGGGGAGTGAATCCTGCCCGTGGATGTCTGGGAGAGGGGTGAGCAAAGCTCTTCCCATGCCCCAGCATTTTTCCCAATTTTGGCTACAACCACACTCCCCACCACGCTCTCAGCTTCATGAAACCAGGTTGGGGTGGCTCCATCCAAGAGCCCGCGCATCTCCTGGCAGGATGCTGTGCCTTTCAGTGGAGCATCGTGGTGGGTTCAGTGCCCGCCTGTGAGCTCCAATGTGCCTCCCAAAACCAGCAGGTCTTGCCTTGGGTCTCCCTCCTCTGGAGGCACATCAGTCTTCATGGTGGATCTCACATGTGAGATGACTGGGGAGGACGAGCTGATGACTCCAGGAAGGTTGGATTCCTGCTCTCCTGTAGGATAATGGACCACAACTCCAAGACCAACTGAGCCCTTAACCTCATTGAGGGCCTCATGGTGTAGCTGTCACCAGAGGCTCTGTTCCTTCCATATCTCCAAAAGCCTGATTTGCTGCAGTCCATAGCAATCAGCCCAGCTCTTCATGTCAACCTCTTTCCACCCTTTGCTTAAAAAGGATTAAGCAGCCTTATCCATGTTGCCATCTCCCCCAGCTTTCAAACATAAGAGATCTCTTCTATTCATAGCTACGTGTAATGAATATTTATGCACCCAAATCTCCACCGTGGAGATCTGTCACTGGGTTATTCAACTTCATAATACTTTCAGGATAACTAAAAGGCTGTGTAATTGCTCATCTCAGCCAACAAGAGGACAAGGGACTGAAAATTCCCTGGGACACGAGCCCTGAATGTGCCCAGAGATACAGAATTGAGAATCTTTTCACGTGGCATGTGGTCTTCTCCTTACTCAAGCCCATCACCTGCAGCCACGTGCTGTGTTTCTTTCCTGTTTTCACACACCTTGGTAAAGTTTCTTCCTTCCCTTCCCACCATCACCTTGAAGATCTGAGCTGCTAAAATGTGAAGCATATGGACAGAAGGGGACAGCATCAAAAAGTGGCACCAGGGCTGGAGCAGGTATCATCAGAGCTGGAGAAGGTGGCACCAGTGCTAGAGAAGGTGGCACCAGCACTGCAGAAGGTGGCACCAGTACTGGAGAAGGTATCATCAGAGCTGGACAAGGTGGCAACAGCACTAGAGAAGGTGGCAACAGCTCTGCAGAAGGTGGTACCAGTGCTGGAGAAGGTATCACCAGCACTAGAGAAGGTGGCACCAGTACTGGACAAGGTAGCACCAGCACTGCAGAAGGTGGCACCAGTGCTGGAGAAGGTATCATCAGCACTAGAGAAGGTGGCACCAGTGCTGAAGAAGGTAGCACCAGCACTAGAGAAGGTGGCACCAGTGAGAAGGTTGTGGCAGCCACAGGACAACTCCCCATGCTTCTCCCAGCCCCACCACTTCACTGCAGAGGGAGAACATGAGCAGTTTGGGGGGAAACCACCCCAAACCCACAACTTATCAAGAGCACCCCAGCAGCACAGATGCAGACAGGTCAACTCACCTGGCCCTGTGTCTCCAGCTTGACCTCTTCTGTGGCAGGAGGTTTGGCGAGCGGCACCGGGGCTGTGTTACAGGGCTCCATCTGCTCTGTCTTCTCCACCTTCACCTTCACATCATCCAGGCTCAGCGCCGGAGCTGCAGCCAGCTCCTTCTCATCCTTGTCCAGCAGATACCGCAGGAGCTGGTGATCCTTGACATCCTTCTTCTTCAGCGCGTCCGGCTCCAGTTTGATGTCCGGGGTTGCCGGCAGCTGGCTCGGAGCCGTGGGGGTGGTGGCTGGGTTTGGGGTGTTCTCCTTCTTCTCGTGCTCCATGGCCAAGGTGGTGATATCGGAAGGGCTGCCCTCCTGGAGGAGTCTATGGAGAATCTTGTGCCGCTCGGTCAGGGAGCTGTGGGAGGACGGGCAGGTGCTGCTGGGGGGGTTGCCCGAGGCCAAAGGACCAGCGGTGCCCGCGCAAGCCAACGAATCCTTGCAGCTCGTGTCTGCATCCGCGTGCCGAAGCTGCTGCTCCGCCGTGGTGGCCAGGAGCTGGACCAGCTTGTGGCTGGTAGCCTGGGAGCACTTGCTGTCCCCCTCCGAGAGCCTGTCACCGGCGTGCAGCACGCCCGAGTCCAGCTGCTTGCTGTCCCCCGCCCCCGTGTCCGACTGGATCATCTCGCTCAGGATGGAGGCGATCTCCTTGCTGTCCTTGGACTCAGCTTTCATGGGTTGCATGGCGAGGCGGCCGGGCGAGCTCTGGGAGCTGAGCTGTCTCAGCACTGGGGGTGGTGTGGAGTAACCCACCGGCGTGCTGGGACCTTCAGTCAACCCCTGCATAGAGTTTATGGAGGTGCTGGGAAAGGGTCTGGTGCCACCGGTGCCACCACCGCCCCCGCCGCCACTGTTGGCCATGCCCACGGGGGAGTGCATGGTGGGCATGGTGGGTGAGAAGGGGTTGCCGGGCACTCTGGGTCTGGGCACCAACCCTGGGCTGACCCGATGCCTCGGAGACATGAACTGTGGTGGGGTGATCCCTGGACTGTTCATGGGGGAGCTATTGAGGTTCAAAGTGTGGTTACTGTTCTGGGGACCGCCTTGTCCCTGGCTTAAGGCAACGTTGGCTCCTATCTGGTTCCCAGGTGAACATCCAAAGCTGGTTTGGCTGGTGCTGGAGTTGCTGTTGTGGAGGCCGGTGCCTGGCTGCTGGTTCACGTTGGTGGCCAACATGCTGCCATTGGAAGGGGGGATGGAGGGTGGCAGGGCCATGCCTTGCCCCGGGGAGATGCTGGAGTTCAGCGAGGGGCTGACCCGGGGAAGGGACATGGTGGAGTTAGTGTTCTCCTGGGGTGAGAGCATGCCGTGATCCCTGCAGGAGACAAAAAAGAAAGGAAAAGTTACAAGAGGCTTTGCCCAAACCTTCAGTGTCACTCAGGCAGCTCCTGTCCCTGGTCCATGCTGCAGAGCTCTGAAGCCTGGAGAGCAGCAGCTCACAAGCCCTGGTGGTCTCAGCCTTCCCACCTCCACCAGCGCTTCTTCATCCATCCCAGTCACGTGGATGGAGTGCAGCAGCTTCAGCATCTTCCCAGAAACGTGATCCCAGGCTGATCCCAGCTAAACCCTGAGGGCATCACCTTCTCTGGGTCTTGTGCTCCCATGTGGCTGGAGGAGGACATGCTCTGACAGCATTCCTCTGCCCCAGCCCCCTCCCGTTCCTCCGGCACAGCCCAGGTCCACAGCCTCACCTCTCCCTGTCCTGCCAGTTTGGCAGAGCCTCTCCCTCCCCAACTATTTTCAGTTCTCCAGGGCAAGGCAGAAATCTGAAGCACATCTATAAACCTCCACCTGAACTCCCAGGGCCACCTCTCTGCCAGATAAGAATAACCGAGACCAACAGAGTTGCTGTCACGTTTGTCTTCAGCCTCAGATTCCTCCTGGGGTTCACACCTCCAAACCAGCACCAGAGCCCACCAGTGGATCCTCCTGCCACTGCAGGGAATGGCCACTTTGGTTGCTGGATCACCCCCCCAGGTGTGGGCACGGCGAGGTGGGCACCCACCTGTCAATAATGTGGATGCCCATGATGAAGGGCTGCATCTCCGGGCTGGAGGGGTAGCAGAGCTTACACTTGGTGTGGGCACTGAGCACTGTCCCATCGCTCAGGGTGAAGCGGTACGAGGGGCTGAAGGCTGTGCCACGTGTCATCACTGGAGGAGACAACCAGAAACACAAGAACCCCCCCTTAGAAACTCAAGACAGAACCCACAACACCCTACACGCACCAAGAGGATGACAGAAGAAGAAGAGGAGAGGGAGAACCTGTCTGGGGCAACCACCTTCCCAGCAAACCAAACCACACGCTGCAGGGGAGGTTGAGATTGGGTATCAGGAGAAGTTTCTTCCCTCAAAGAACTTCCCTGGATGTCAGGCACTGGCCCAGGCTGCCCAGGGCAGGGGTGGAGTCCCCATCCCTGGAGGGATCTCAAAGCTGTGGAGATGTGGTGCTGAGGGCCATGGGGCAGTGGTGGCCTTGGCAGTGCTGGGTGAACGGTTGGACTCGATGACCTTAAAAGGTCTTTTCCACCCAAAACCATTCTGCTTCTGTGTTGGTGAACCCCACAGACCCAGAAAATAAGAGGGTTATGAATAACCATGGTGGCACAGAAATCCTCCCAGCTGCTTCTCCAGCTCCAAACTGGCACAGAAATCCTCCCAGCTGCTTCTCCAGCTCCAAACCTGCTGGTAGGTCTAATTAATCTAATGCAGGGTAGACCTCCTGCAGTGGGCAGATCTAAGTCCATCCAGCACCATCCTTGAGCACTCAGAGCTTCTGAAGGGGCCATCACTCAACCCCCAGCATCCAACACCCGAGCTGATGAAGCCCAGCCATGAAGCTGCAGCACGACGCTGATGCTGCCAACCTGGAGAAGTTCTCCAGAGGCTGAGTGACCTCCTGCTCCTATGTTCCTGCCTTGCCCACAGCCCTGTTGTGAGGACCCTCAGTGGCAGAGCCAAGACGCTCACAAAAGAGCTTCTGTTTCTTCTGCTTAGAAGAAGCAGTTGGGGACGGCGTTTGAGAATGGCACGGGGAAAAAAATCAATTCAAATAATCATTGGGCAACTCTTTGTCTCCAATCTGAAAGGTGAGAGAGAACCTCCTGGCTGGGGACAGCGAGGAAGAGGAGCCCATTACCTTCTTGAAAGAGCTGTTTGGCATAGGATGGCTCCCTGCCCTGTGGCTGGAAGAAAGCGTAGATGCATTTCCTCACCAAATCCTCCCAGCCTGTCCTGCCGGCGGCTCGCAGGGAGCTGGTGTCAATGGAGATGATTTTACCTGGGGGGAAATGGAGAAGCCACGTTACTCAAGCACAGCGTGAGAAGTCCCTCAGCACAAAGAGGTCCATAAGTGTGGAAAAATGAAGCCACGTCTTATTTGGCTTCAGACAGTGGCGGCAGGAGCACATGAGGATGTCCTCCAGAAGGAGGTGGAGGTTCAAGGAGTTTGCTCTGGAGCACACACCGACCTCTATGCACACCTTGGCCAGATGAAGTGGACACAAACCCAACAAGAGCACCCTGGTGCAAAGGGACACTCACTGCTCTAGGGCTGGAGTCCCTGAATCCACACCCTCACCTGGTGGAACACCCTGCCACCCACCTTGCCCACATCCAAGGGTCCTCCAAGCAGAACCTGATGCTTGCTTTCTCCCTCAACATGAAACATCAGGCAGCTTTGCTGGCTGTTTAACACCATGGGCAGGGAGCAGTGAGCAGAGAAAACATTCATGAAGGATATTCAGGCTGTAGGGAAGTCCAGGGTGATGATTAACTACCAGAAGAGGGCCACCAGAACTGCTAGAAGACGTATTTGGCCAAGAGGAAAAAAAAAGGTGATGACTGTTCCATTCCCATCAATCAGCAACCTCAACAGCCCCTGAAACCAAATGGAGCAGAGAGGATCTGGTGTATTGGATCAGTTGAAGTGTCCACTCAGTTGAGGTGCCTCCAGCTGAGGTGTCCACCACATCGTTCCCAGCAGGCAGCACCGCAGTTGGCAAAGGCCAGGACCACAGGCACGCCGTGGGGTCCTGCACTGCACCGCCGGCCTCTGACCCCTGAGAACAAATCCCACTCTGGAGCCAGGACCCCTCCAGCACTGCTGGGACCTCACCTGTGGTGTCTTGCTTGGTCACAAAGGATTCGGAAGGGGTGACGGCTGCCGGCCGGGGTAATCGTCTCGCGATGCAGATGAGACACGACTGGAAATCTGCCCAGGCAGGAGAAGGGAACGTGGAAATCAGACGTGACAACCACCAACATTCCAATCCAAACACCACGGCTGGGCTTGACTTCCACGTCCTGCCCTGGAAGTGTTCACACCGAGCCATCCTCTGCCCCATCAAAGCCAACACCTCTGCCTGGACTCGGTAGAATTTGCTGGGAGAGGTTTCCAGAGCTCGGAGAAATTAATTGTGAAGGCTTTTCCGAGCTGGCAGGATCACACAATAAAAGTCAGCACTAAAAGCCAACAACTGTCGGCTCCAGGCAAAGGATTTGGTCATAAAATACCATAATTTATTCCTTCCAGTCATGATCTCCTGTGTAAACCGCAATGGATTAATCCAGCTAATGTGCTGGAAAAGGATGGCTGGGACACGGACAGGAGAGTCAGGAACCCTGCCTGTCCCATGGCCCCTGCTCCAGCCCAAAAACCTGCAGCAGCACTGTGGCCTGGCAGTGGTGAGGGCACAAGGTGGGCTGTGGAGCACCCATGTCACTCGTGGGGAAGGTCCTGCAGCCAATGGGCTTTGGTGGGAAATAAAATATTGCTCTTCCCTTCGGGAATACTGACGGGGAGCAGCCCCCAGGGCAGAGGAGCTGGGATGGCTGGAGGGCATCGGCTGGAAGGGGAGTCACTGAATCCCAGGCTGGTTTGGGTGGGAAGGGATCTCAAAGTCCACCCANCTCACCACCCTCACCCCAAACAATTTCTCCCTCCCATCCCATCTCCATCTCCCCTCTGGCACTTGGAACCCATTCCCCCTCGTCCCATCACTCCCTGCCCTTGGCACCAGTCCCTCTCCAGCTTTCCTGGAGCCCCTTCAGGCACTGGAAGGTGCTCCAAGGTCTCCCTGGTGCCTTCTCTTCTCCAGGCTGAACACCCCCAACTCTCTCAGCCTGGCCCCAGAGCAGAGCTGCTCCAGCCCCCTGAGCATCTCCGTGGCCTCCTCTGGACTCTCTCCAACAGCTCCGTGTCCTTCTGGTGTTGGGGACCCCAGAGGTGGCCCCAGCACTGCAGTGCAGGTAGGAACCAGCCCCATCCCAGGCTCCCTGCATTGTGTGGGTTGATCATTCTCCTGCCTGCACTGCCATTATCCCCCCAGTCCTCCTCCTGCCTGAAGAGCCATCCCCATCCCGCTCCTCCTCCTGCCCAAACACGGGATGAGAAGCAGTCTGCTCTCCCCTACCTTCTCCCTCCTCCTTGAAGGACTTGGGCTGGGACACGGTGAAGCACTGCATCACCTCGTAGCGCTGCCGAGCCTCCTGGTTCTCCGCGCCTGGCTCATCGGGTGGTCGGATCAGCATCCTGCAGCTGAAGGTGTGGCTGTTGCGCCTGGTGGCTTCTTGAGGCCAAGGGACTCCATTTACTGGGAGGAGAGAAAGGAGAGGGCTTGTGAGGAGCTGCTCCATCTCCGCCGACTTCCTGAGGACCCCTTGGGTACCAGCATGGGGGAAGAAAGCAGCTCGCTGCCCAGGTCGGGGGCAAGGTGAGAGCAGAGCCGAGGGCACAGCCCTTCCCACCAGCCCCTGGGGCTCCTTCAGACCTGCTGAGGACCCTGTGCACAGACCCAAGCCACCAGCCAAGCCCTAAGAACAACTACAACCCCAGCTGAGATGGTCTAATGGTTAGGAATATGATGGGATAAAGGTTGGACTTGTTGACCCTGGAGGTCCCTTCCAACCATAATGATTCTATGATTCTATGAGAGCCATCATGCTGATGTTAATGAATTGCTCCTCACATCGCTGGTAGGTCCTATCATCTCCATGCTACGGGCAGGGAAACTGAGGCACGGGGTCTCTGAGTCACTTCCAGAGCTTGGGAAGACTCCTGCCTCTTGCTCTTGTACTTGAAATCCCTCTGAAACAATGCTCCTGAGACTTCCCCAGCAAGTCCTGTTGAGTTTTCTAACCCTCCACAACCTCTTTGGGATATCCGTATTCAACCCAAGTGATGTTGCCACCAGCAGCTCCTCAAGTTTTCACGCAACCTGATCTACAAGAAGAGCTGAGGGGCTCACAACATCCAAGGAAAGACAAAATACAGAGCTTGAAACTGGGAAACCACAGGGAAAAGATGATGCCTGAACCTCTGTAGGCTCAGTGCCCATAGATTTAGGTGGTTGAGGACATCATTGTATTTACCATGAAGGAAGACAAGTGTGAATTTAAAAAAAACAACTATTTTTAAGTCAAGCTACTTGGCAAAGGCTCCTCTTCTCTTATGTTTCTTCATAGGGGTGAGTGCGTGTGGGATCAGTGATGTCTCACCCACATCAGCCACCTGGGCGATGCTCATCTCCAGTCAACAAATCAAACCTTCTGCTTTGGTTGCTTCCAACACCCTGCAAGTGCCTTCACCCCACGATGATTCCTCCCACCCTCACAACTGTTCATCTTCCCAGTGTAGGGGACCACTGCGAGCTCACTGCTTGTACCAGGACCTCTTCTACCATCCCAAGGTGCAGCACAAATACTTGGCAAAATACTGATGGGCTCTGAAACCAGCTGGAGACAACCCTCCTCTAGCTTAGACCTCCTAAATGAACTTTCCAAGCACCAGTTGATACAAAAAAACCCCACCTCCAGGGTTTTCTTACCTAGAGACTTTGGCAACAAGTTCTTAACGAACTCAGCGTGATCCCCCACGTGCAGGATGCTGTAGACACTGGTGTTCATGAGCTCCTCCTGGTTGTAACCCAGGTAGCTGGTCACATTCTCAGAGACGAAAACGATCCTCCCTTCACGGTTCACAACGAAGAAGAAGCCATCCAATGCCTGTAAAGGGAATAAAACTGGGCAGCATGTGGGCCATGGCTTCCTGGAGTAGGTCAGGATGGTCCACAACCACAGGCAACCTTCTTCTGCCTCTTGCACCTAGGCTTCATCTCAACTCTGGATTATGGCAGTGATCAAAGGACAGCACATTTGCTTAAACACATTGGATCACTGCGTGGTTTGGGTGGGAAGGGACCTTCCAAGGCCACCCAGTCCCACCCCATGCAGGGACATCTGCAACTCCATCAGGTTGCTCAGAGCCCTGTCCAACCTGACCTGGGATGTTCCCAGGGATGGGGCATCTCCCCCCTCTCTGGGCACCCTGGGCCAGGCTCTCACCACCCTCAGCATGAACAATTTCTCCCTTCTGTCTGCTCTGACTCTGCCCTCTTTGAGTTTAAAACCATCACCCCTGGTCCTGTCACTACAGGTCCTGCTGAAACATCTGTCCCGATCTTTCTTCCAAGCCCTTACAAGGACCTCACCCTTGCCCTTGTTGAACCCTAGGAGGCTCAGAGGGCCCACATCTCCAGCTTGTCCAGGTCTTTCTGGATGGCACCCTGTCCCTAAGACACATCAACCATACCACTTAACTGGTGTCATCTGCAAACGTGCCAAGGGTGCCCTCAATCCCACTGTTGGTGTCATTGATGAAGATATCAAACAGTGCTGGTCCCAGTCTGGACCCCTGAGGGACACCACTTGTCACCGATCTCCACCTGGCCATCGAGCTGTTGACCACTGCCCTCTGGATGCGACCACCCAACCAGTTCCTCACCCACCGAGCAGCCCAACCATCAAATCCTCATCTCTGCTCTGCAACCTCCTCTGCTAAGGACATCCCTGCTGCTAAGCACAGTGCCAGCAGAGAAACAATCCTCTTCCAAGGGCCAGAGCAGGCATGAAGCCTCTCATTTGGCAAGCTGCTGCAATTAAATATATGCCAAATTTGCTTAATTACAGCCCAAACTGACAGAGCTTCTCCTCGTGCAGAATAACAGGGGGGGTTTTCATGCATTTCAGATGCAAGTGGCAAATCCAGCCCTGCAATCCAATGGAGGAGGACAAGCACGACCCAGGGGGGGACACACGGAGATCTTCTGCTTATGCAACGAGGAGACCATGAAGGGTTTTAATACAGGGGGTAACGCTGATGCTATGAACCAAGCTCAGAGCTGCAGAGCTGTGAGGAGCCCCCCTGATTCACATTCTTCCAAGCCTGCATCACCTAAAATGTTTCATCCAGGCAGGGGTTGGTTTTCCTGGAGTCTAATTCCTACTTATCATCAAGAGTCAGATCTGGTGGATCATGATCCTGCCTCTAGATCCCAGGGCAGGAGATGGTGCAGGGACAGGAGAACCTCGTGATGCCCAAAAAATTGGTACCCATGGCAGCAGAGTTCCTCTGACAGGGAGCATCCAGGCTTCACTTAGCACCATTCCTAAAAATGAGGTTTGGCTCTGGAGCAGCATTAAGTGGAAGGAACGGGAATCATTTAAAAAAGGGGGAAAAAAGAAGAAAAAAGAAAGAAATCTTTTGTCAAAATGATTCTGGCAGATCAGCTGCAATTTTCCTGATTCCCAGCTATTGCCAAGACAACCAGCCCTTGCACTTCAGGCACCCAAAAAATAAAAAGACCCAAGCTGGATGGTAAACCCACCCAGACCCTTCTCCCCAGGTGATGCTGGTTTTGGAGGGCTGGAGTAAGGTCAAGAGGCAAAAAACCTTCCTAAAAATGCCCGAAATGCTCTTTAATAGCCCTTTTTATCTCCATCTTTCCTGGTATGAAACCCCAGGGCATCCAGAAGAAGGTGGAAGTCTTCTAGGAAATGTTTTAGAATCATAGAATCATAGAATCATTCTGGTTGGAAGGGACCTCCAGGGTCATCAAGTCCAACCTTTATCCCATCATATTCCTGACCATCAGACCATCAGACCATGGCCTCAAGTGCCTCATCAACTCGTTTGTTGAACACCCCCAGGGACAGTGACTCCACCGCCTCCCTGGGCAGCCCATTCCAGTGCCCAACCACCCTCCCAGGAAAGAACTTCTTCCTAATCTCCAACCTAAACTTCCCCTGATGGAACTTGAGGCCATTTCCTCTCGTCCTGTCATCAGCAATTCAGGAGAAGGGACCAACCCCAGCCTCACTACAACCTCCCTTTAGGGAGCTGTAGAGGGTATGGGAGGCTGTGGATTGCTTGGGGACCTGCAAAACCCATGGTCAATCCATATGGAAAATCATCTCAAGAAGCCTCATGTAGCCACGGATGGGCTGGAGGACAGGCACGGGTCAGGGTCAGCACCTCAAGCATCTCAAGATGAAGAATGATTTGAAAATCACACACCACAGCACATGAAGCTCCCCACAGCCTCTGAGAATCTTTTGGAGACACAGAAGAGGCCAAAAACATGGCCAGGGGAGTCTCTCTCCCCAAGAATCCTGAAGCCCAGGCTGGCTTTGTGTCTCAAAACTCATGCCACATTTCACCTCCCAGCTATTTGGCTCCCAAGAGAAACCACGGAATAAATCGTCGGGCTGTGTCCTGTCAGCAATTATGCTCTCATGGTTAATTAAATGAATCAGATGAGGATGTTGCTTTCTTTTGGTCTTTGAATGTGTAATTTTATCAGGTGGTTTCAATGCAATGAGGTGCTGCGGGATGGTGCTGGCCAACCCCAAGGGGGAACCTCCCAGCCCCAAAGCCCCATGAAATTAGGGTTTAAAGTTTATCTCTGGAGCCTTGATGTAACAACCTAACAACCTTCTCCACTCAAGATGGTCCCGTCAGGTCCAACACAGACCTTCCTCTTGAGATACAACTATTTCTGATTGACTGGTATCAACTGAAATGCAGAGCACCCTCCTCATCCTCCCTGATCTCCAGAGGACAGAAGGACTCAAGCCTGTTGAAAACCCTCCACCACGTTCCCTAACTCACCTCCACATGAGGCTGGGGGCTCTGTTTAATCCTCACTTAGAAGCAACTCCATATTTTAATGCTGAGATTCAGAAGCTATCCAGAACACCTTCTACTTAACCAAGTCCAAGCCCCATCAAGAGTGGTCAAGACTCACTTCTCAAAACATTTTGTGAAGCCAAGGGCCAAAGTCAGTTTACCTGCAACTTGGGCCAGGGATGAGGTTGGGCTTAGAGGATCCCAACTACACCCCTGTTGCCTTCCTCCTCTGTATTTCACTTTCTGGTGTGCTGCTGTGCTGTGGGCAGGAGCAGGAGCCTGGCAGCATCAACAACAACGTTTGAGCACCCACCTCCAGCAGAAGAGGTCCCAGAGACTCCTTCTCAATCACTCCTTGGCTGCTGGATGAGATGTCGGACTTCTGCACTTCATCATCAGCTGCTTTCTCTGTAGCAAAGGAAAAGGGACACTTTAGCCCAAAAACCCCATCATTTAATACTGAGTTATTACCAATAATCAAGAAAATCATGACCACAACGCAGGATGTGCACCAAGAAACTCCAACATTTCCATTTCATCCTTTGCTCCCGTGAAGATATAATCAATTTCTAATGATTTATTAATTCTTACAAAATAAAAGCATTAATTAGATCATAACCTACTGCTGGAAGGAAAGAAAAACCCTGTTTTAAGAAGAAACCGGCAGAAAGAGGCATCCAAAATCAACATTTTGGAAAGGAAACGCTGGATCCAGTTTAGCTCAAGCTGCAATATTTGATCTGGAACTTTTTCGGACAACACTTTAAGAAATAACTGCCGGGAGGAATTCACAGGGAATGGGCTGTGCCAAAGGAAACCTGCTGGAGGAAAAAAATGTGATGTGCAGGGAGCATCCCAGATGCTGCTCAGCCGGGAGCCAGCGGAGCTGGGGCTGGGAGGAAAGGATCCGACACAGAACAGGCGATGCTGCCGGAGCAACCCAGCCCCAACCCTGCCAGAAACTCTGGCTCTGTAGTGCTGAATAATCCCTGTGGGAATAAACCAACCCAAAAAACCCGGAGAGAGGGCCCTGTTATTTATCTCGCACTCCCCCGGGAGGTGCCAGCCAACGTCGCGCAGCTACTCCAAGGAGTAAATCCAGCAGCCAAAGGCGGGTGGCAAGTGGGATGTGATAAACCAGCGATCGCGGGCAAGTGAGCCACTGCTTCATTTTGCTCCTCCACATCCATAACCATCTTCCCTTGGGGAAGCTGGGAGAGTCCCTCAGCCTCCCTGGATACGATCTGGGAAGGATGGGGAGGGCAGCATCCCCAGTTGAGAACAAACCCCGAGGGCTGGGAGCGCGAGCTCCGGTTGGGCACGTGGGGGGCTCTGGATGTATTAACAAAAAGGAGATTAATTACTGTTTAATCACACAGTTTGGGCAAATCACACAGTTTTAGCCTGGAGAAGAGGAGACTGAGAGGAGACCTAATTGCCTTCTACAACTACCTAAAGGGAGGTTGTAGTGAGGCTGGTGTTGGTCTCTTCTCCCAAATTGCTGATGACAGAACGAGAGGAAATGGCCTCAAGTTCCATCAGGGGAAGTTTAGGTTGGAGATTAGGAAGAAGTTCTTTACTGGGAGGGTGGTTGGGCACTGGAATGGGCTGCCCAGGGAGGGGGGGGAGTCACCATCCCTGGGGGTGTTCAACAAACGGGTTGATGAGGCACTTGAGGCCATGGTCTGATGGTCTGATGGTCAGGAATATGATGGGATAAAGGTTGGACTTGATGACCCTGGAGGTCCCTTCCAACCAGAATGATTCTATGATTCTAATTTTACACCATTCACCAGGTTCTCCCAGGCACCAGAACCACTCACACCACCGCACGGTTAAATCAGGAAGGAGCAGCACCCTCCCAAAGAAGACACCCAAACCCTTTCCAGGGATGGAAGAGCTTCCCATGCCCCCAAACCCATGGGAGCAGGTGGGTACCACAGCACAAGGAATGGCTTTTTTTTCCCTCCCCTTTAATAAATTGCTGCCCTTAGAGGCGATGCGGTGGCTTTCAGCTCTCATCCTTTAACGGGGCTGCAGGACCCTCCTCCTGCTTTAGTGGAACAGTTTCACCTGCCAGCTCCAAGCCCGTGATTCAGGAGGATTAACTGGCACCATCACAATCTCCTTCCCACCTTTGCAGCACTGGGATCTGGGCGCAGACAGATCCATTAAAGCTCCTGCTCCCCTCCATGGGGTGGCACATCCCAGCGCCACAAAACTCCTTCAGTGCCTCCTGGCAAAGCCCATCACTCAAACAGAGCTCCTCAGCTTTGCCACTCCCAGCATCCAAGGAACACACAGCCAAACCTAGAGCAAAGTCCCCGTTCCCCGGGCTCATCATCTCATTGTGAAGCTGGACAGACAGAGCCACATGAAAACAGAATCACAGAATCATAGAATCATTATGGTTGGAAAGGACCTCCAGGGTCATCAAGTCCAACCTACCCCTGCACAGGGGTGGGACCCTCTACTTGGACTGGGTGGTGCTGGCTTAACAGTTGAACTTGATGACCTTAAAGGCCTTTTCCAACCCAAATGATTTGATGATACTGTGACACTCAGACTCCATGGGCTGTGTCCTGGGGTGCCATGGGGCCACCACCACCTCTGGTGTCATAGAATCATAGAATCATGCTGGTTGGAAGGGATTAGTGGTGGACTTGGCAGTCGTGGGTTGATGGTTGGACTTGTTGATCTTGAAGGTCTTTTCCAACCAGAGTGATTCTATGGTCAAGCAACACTAAACATGATCTGGAAGAGGGAACTTAGAATCATAGAATCATAGAATCATTCTGGTTGGAAGGGACCTCCAGGGCCATCAAGTCCAACCTTTATCCCATCACATCCCTAACCATTGGACCATCAGACCATGGCCTCAAGTGCCTCATCAACCCGTTTTTTGAACACCCCCAGGCACGGTGACTCCACCACCTCCCTGGGCAGCCCATTCCAGTGCCCAACCACCCTCCCAGTAAAGAGCTTCTTCCTTCTTCCTTTCCACCACCCATCACGATAGCCTAGTGGTGACAAGCCCCAGGGTGCTCCCCCCACATGGGCTACAATGCCAGGCAGGAGTGCCGGGAGATCAGGGTGAGATCCATCCCATAGAGCATGGGCCATCAGATGTTTCCACCTGAGCTACTTGCCTTATGCTCCCCTTGCAGCCAAAGCAGAGAAAAAGGAATTTTTAGAGGTGATCCACTTGATCCATTTTAAATTCTTATTCTAAGGTAGAGTCTCATGTGGGGTGTTTTTGGGGGGTGTTGTTATCCCCTAGTCCTCCTCCACAGCCAGCACTCAACCAGGTTTTGCTCTCACTCTTCTCTCTTTTTAGCAAGAGCTGAACTCCTGACTTCATCATCTCCATCCAATGTTGGAGTTAGGTGATGGAAAAAATAATCCATGCACTTCCAGAGCTGGCAACGCAGCGCTTGCTTCAGCCCCGAGTATTTCTGTGTTCTTCTGGAGAACATCCTCACCCACACAGACCCAGGGGGTTCTCCAGACACACCATGAACCCTTATTCCTGCATCAACATATATGCAAAAGCACATCTCAGGAGGACACATAGAATCACAGAATCATAGAAACACTGAGGTTGGAAGAGCCCTTCAAGCTCACCCAGTCCCACCCCCACCTCCATCCCCACTCACCCACAGCACCCAGCGCCACATCCAGATGCCTCTTGAACACCTCCAGGGACGGGGACTCCACCACCTCCCTGGGCAACCCATTCCCACCCCCAATCACCCTCCCAGGGAAGGAATTGTCCCTCATGGCCAACCTGAATCTCCCCTGCTGCAATTTCAGGCCGTTTCCTCTTGTCCTTTCCCTGTGGGCACGGCAGAAGAGACCAACCCCCCCCTCACCCCAACCTCCTCTCAGGGAGCTGTAGGGAGCAAAGCCAGCCCAGCCACAGAGCCACGTGAGGAAACAAAGCCCTTGGGGTGTCCAAAACGGGCTCCAGTGCCCATGTGGACAGTGAGGATTGAGGATGGATTGAGGATTGAAGCTGGTGGCCACTCCAGAAGAGCCAACAGTGAAGAACGACTGGTGGAG
Source organism: Aegotheles bennettii (assembly GCA_013398125.1). NCBI lineage: Eukaryota > Metazoa > Chordata > Aves > Caprimulgiformes > Aegothelidae > Aegotheles > Aegotheles bennettii. Next base: position 73,811 of record VZRW01006794.1, on the reverse strand, counting down.
GGCAGGACAGCACGGATGTCCCGCTGCTCTCCCATGTCTGACCTGAGCTAGTCCCAGCAGCCAAGCACCTCTCCATCCAACCACTACATGAAACATCAAAACCTAAAAGCACTAAACTTTGGCAAAGTTCGTGTGGAAAAGTCCATTTTTGTGCTCTTGATCCAATCCCCGTGTGGCAGCGAAGGGAGTGGAGCAAAGCGCGCTGCTGCTCCGGCACAAAGCAAAGGGAATTTCTTGCTGCCTTCACACCTTTGAGAGTTAAACATTAATGGTGTCGAGATGTCTTCAGTGAAAAAGGCTGCTTGTCTGAACAATGTCAGGAAAAATTATACGGTGCTGAGTGAATGCAAAATTAATGAGAGCTGAATGCTGACAGGAGAGAACGGGCACGAGGAGCTGGGGCTTTTATAGTCGACGCTGAGATCAAGCAGGTAGAACATCTCCATCTTGCTGGGGGAAGGAATAAAGGGAGGAAAAAAAAAACCCTTTTATCTCAAATCTGAAGGATTTCATTCGTTCCAAAAATTGTGTCAACTCTGCACGGCCAAATCTGCGGGGATGGGAAAGGGCTACACCGAGCTCCCCCACCTCCCCAGCTGTAACTCAGCCCTGGCACGGCCTTCGTTCTCCTCCTGCAGGCATAAAATACATCTCAACCACCTTCTGATGATCCAACTTAATTAATTCTGCAAAGAATCCCCCCCCTCACCCCAACCTCCTAGCATCTTGAAGTCCTGGGCATGCTAAAGTCCATAAGAAGTTACCATTAAAAATCCACTCACGTCCAACTGTTCAACCACCTTCATAGAATCCCAGAATCCCAGCATGGTGGGGTTGGAAGGGACCTCTGGAGACCATCCAGTCCAACCCCCCTGCCCAAGCAGGGTCACCCAGAGCAGAGGGCACAGGATGCTGTCCAGAAGGGTTTGGAATGTCCCCAGAGAAGGAGACCCCACCCCTCTCTGGGCAGCCTGGCCCAGGGTTCAGGCACCCTCAAGGTAAAGAAGTTTCTCCTCATGTTGAGATAGAACTTCCCGTGTCCCAGTTTGTGCCCATTGCCCCTTGTCCTGTCACTGGGCACCACTGGGAAGAGTCTGGCCCCATCCTCCTGACACCCCCTGTAGATATTGATCAGCGTTGATGAGATCCCCTCTCAGTCTTCTCCTCTCCAGGCTGAGCAGCCCCAGGTCCCTCAGGTCCCTCAGCACAGAGATGCTCCAGTGCCCTCAGCATCTCTGAGCCCTTTGCTGGACTCTCTCCAGTAGCTCCTTGTCCTTCTTGAACTGGGGAGCCCAGAACTGAACCCAACACTCCAGATGTGGCCTCAGCAGGGCAGAACAGAGGGGGAGAAGAACCTCCCTCGACCTGCTGGCCACGCTGACCTGAAGGGTGGATGTAAAGAAATGAACCAAAGGGTGGATGTAACCACGTGCACCTGAGTGTGGTCAGGAGATGCAAGTGCAGCTCTGGGCCATGAGATACCCCTGGGGGACAGGCAGGAGCAAGCCATGTTGTATGGGAAGCTACCTAGAGAAGATGGAGCCTCCTGGTAATGGGAAGCTACCCAGGGAAGAAGGAATCATGTGGTATGGAGAAAAGGAAGCCCCTTGGTATGGAAAGCCACCCAGAGAAGATGGAGCCATGTCACGTGGGAAGTCACCCAGACAAGATAGAGCCACATGGTATAGGAAGCTACCAGAGAAGATGGAGTCTCCTGGTATGGGAATGCACCTGAAGACAGACCAAGCCTGCTTTCTTGCTGATGTGCACAGAACCTGCTCAGGAGGACCTCATCTCCAAAACCAACTGTCATTGTGCCACGGCAACCATTGCCTGCTGAGCTGTGGGTGCAGAGCCAGGTGCTGGATGTCCACAGGGTGCTCCCTATCCTGAAGCAGACAAGTTCCTGGGAGATTAAGGAACATCCATCCTTCATTTCCCTCTGGGAAACATCTCAGAGACTCACGCGATGGGGTTCTGCACCTAAGGTCAAGGTGCCTCTACCTCCAACTACTTTTTGAAGGACTATATCCAATATTTAAAAAAATTGAGATGTTCCAAACTATTCCCTGCTCCCATAAGAAACCATCCATGCACAGAATTCACTGTCGCAGTGCAGCAAACCCGGGGCAAACATCAGCCTGAGGAACCTGATCCATCACTCCAGCGTTCGTCAACCCCGCTCATCGTAATAGGGACTTAATGATTTAAAGGGTAGTTAGCTGAAACTGGCTGCTTAATTAATTAATGAAAACCTGTCCTGGAAGGCAGACTTCCTAAATAGCAAGGGCAGAAGGAACAGTGAGAAACAGACTCACAGAATCGTTTTGGTTGGAAAAGACATTTAAGATCATCAAGCCCAACCGTTAACCCAGCACTGCCAGGGCCACCACTGCCCCATGGCCCTCAGCACCACATCTCCACGGCTTTGAGATCCCTCCAGGGTATTTAATATCATTTAATATCATAAATACCATTTAAAACCATCCAAATGGTGGGCTGGCTCTCTACCCAAGGTTCTGCTGAGGCTTTAAGTGCCACCAAACACCCTGTGATGAAACTGTGGGGCTCGGGGCAAGCAGAAGAAGCCAGATGAAGAGCTCAGCAGCTGGGCACTGGGGAATAAGGTGGCCCCAGAGGGAGTGAGATCACTCCTGTGTCTCTCACACTCGTGTCCCAGCAAGTTTGTTTGCTCTGCCCAACCACCTCGCTCGGCAGAATAAAAGCTATTATCTCCTTGTACAAATCTCCCTTTATTTCCTCTGCTCGCAGGAGCATTAGGAGGATTAAGGTCTATAAAAGTTTGTTCAGGGGAAAATCTGAAATGAAAACAGAAGGACTTGCATGGCTGGATCCAAGTTCATTTTTTTTTCCCCATAAGAAAGAGGTTTCTTGTGTTATTTCTTGCTTTTCAGGCATGGCAATGCTTGCACCACAGAGATGTTCTGGGGTGAGCTTCCCTCTGGACCCCCTCTCTCGTATGGGACACTTGATGACCAGCTCAGAGGAGATGTCCTCATCGTGGCTGTGACAAGAGAGGTGGGATGAACCTATCTCCACCTGCTTTTGCACCCAAAGGGATGCCAGCTCAGGGAGGGATGAACCTCTTCCTGATTATCAACCAAATGAACTGGGAACCAGAGCAGAGGGAGGACAAGCTCAGGGGACACAAAATTTGCCCAGAGAAGCTGTGGCTGCCCCTCCCTGGCAGTGTTGAAGGCCACGTTGGATGGAGCTTGGAGCAACCTGGTGTGATGGGAGGTGGACCTAAATAACCTTTAAGGTCCCTTCTAACTCAAACCAGCCTGGGATTCTCTGAAAATCCTGCTGGTGTGTCATCCTGGGGGAAGAAGAACCTTTTTGTCCATCTCTACGAAGGACGTTTTGTCCATCTCTACGAAGGATAAGAAGAGCCAGCAAAAGGGCTTTAAAGAAAGGCGAATTTTTTGCCTCCTCATTATAAATGAGACTGAATCAAGGAAGAAAAAGACCAAAGAAAAAAAAAAAAGAGGAGAAAAAAAGCTACTCTGGCACAGCAGAAGGCAAGAGGAGGAGTGATTGCTACAGGTGGTTTATGACTCTCCGCATGATCCACGCGCCCGTTACGTCCTATCAGAGCCTCCTCTTACGGCGAGGTGCTAAAGGATTTATTAGTTCTTGACAGTGTGAGATGTTTAAAAGCTTGAGGATGTAATAACCAAATGTTCACTTGTTAAAATCAAGGCACCGTTTGGAGAGGTCTGTGCAATTCTTAGCAGCCTCCCCTTCCCCCTTGGTCTATATTTAAGCTGCCAGCAAGATTAAACCCGTCAGAGCAGGGATGAGAATTTTATTGACATGCTTTGTAGGTGGTGGGGCTCCATAAAATCAACATCTCCAGAGGATGCTCCCTGGTGCTGCTGCTGCACAGGCAGAGCTTTTTTTATAGTACTGACCTGGGGGAGTTTGTATCTGAAATCAATCCCTGATATAAAACAGATTCCAGAGGATCCGGAGAGAGAGACTTCCCAAATGTCTGCAATCCCTTGAACATTTCACGTTGGAACCCGACCACGGAGAAGGGGAGGGCGTGAAATTCCCCAAACCTGCTCCAACAAACCCATGAGTGAGGTGCAACTTGTTCCTCTGCCATGGGGGAGGTTTTGATCCTGGGACAGGCACAGGGGATGCAGCAGAAGGACCCTCATCCCAGCTCTGCGCCAGCAGAAGATGTTGCTGCAGATCACAGAATCACAGAATCCTAGGGGTTGGAAGGGACCTCGAAAGACCATCCAGTCCAACCCCCCTGCCAGAGCAGGGTCACCTAGAGTCCATCACACAGATGAGGACCTGGCTCCCCAGGCAGATCCACACATGGGGATTTATGGAGGGGAAGGCCAGCAGAGATCACCAGACCGGCCATCGAAGCCATCAAAGTTCACCCACTTCCACCACCACGAGCCCTGAACTTCTGTTTGGCCCAAACCTGACGCAGCCCACCGCTTCCCTTGGCAGCTGCTCCCCCGAGCAATCACCCTCCCAGTTGTAACTCTGGGCCCTTGTCCTAATTTGTTTCTGTCTGGCTTTGGCTTTGAGTCATTCTCCGTTATGTTGGATTCAAAAACCTCTTTAGTAGCCAGAGTTTTCAGTTCTTTTTAGTGTTTTTAGTGTCATCACCACGTCCCCACTCCTTCCCCCTGCCCACCTCCGGTTACACTCAACAGAGCTCTTCAACCTTCCAAGCTGCAAGACATTTTCTCCAGCCCCTGGCTTTTTCCATGGCTCTACTCTCTGCCTTCTCTGGATTTTGCAATCTCCTTCCAGAGTGGGCACCGTGCCTGAGCTCCAGTTTTGTCCCACCAACTCCATGCATACGTAACACTGCGCAAGAGAAGCCCACCTTGCTTTTCACCACATCCCAAGCTCACATTGACTGCCTTTGCTTCCAGGATCTCCAGATCTTCTTGAAAGGTACCATTTTGTAGGATACCATCCACCCAGCACTCCTCTGTGCCCATCCTATACTGGTCTAACAACGATTTTATATGTCCTTCCACATCCATGAAGATGTTGAATAGCAGCAAGACCAAGCAGAGACTCTCAAGAAGCTCCATAAAACTCAATTTTGAGAAGAAAGGTGTTTCATCAGGATAAGGAGAGGTCACCAGTGGTGTTCCCCTGGCACCTGAGGTTAGGTAGTCATGCAGGGAGAAAACACACACCAACTCGAGAGTGGACTGACGTGTTCACATGGAAGAGGACCACATGGTAGAAAGACTACCCGACTGCTCTACGAAACTGTGCTGATGAAGGTCCTTGAAGGACCTCCTTGAAGGTCACGCACTCATCAACCGAGAATACCAGCAACAACCTAAAACCAGTGGTAAGATCCAGTAAGGAAAATCATGAGAGTCTGGGCCAATTCACTCAAGACAAATGAAGTTCAGTTGGAAGAAGTGCAGAAAAGAGCTGTTGGGTTGATTAAAGGAAAGGCTTAGCTATCCCACACCAAGATCCTAGAAGAACTTGGTTTGTTGGACAAGTCAAGCCAAGGTAGAGAACAAGAGCAACAATTTCATACAAATACACCAGGGAAAGGAGGCAATTACCAAACAGGAGGAAGAATAAACCAAATTAAAGGGCAACGCTGGCACAGAAATGATCCGAAACTCACTTCCACCAAAGCCAAGCAGATGGTTTCATCCTCTTCAGGATCTCAGGATTCCTGGAAGGATGATGTTAAACAGTTCAAAGGACTGGATCTGTTTGTACTCTGTTTACCTTGGATCAGCCTCACACTTGAGGGCTTTCAGTGGGCACCTACCGAAGCCAAGGAGGAATTCCCCCTCCCTGCTGGAGTTTAATCTGGCCTCCAGGGTTGGGTTGGTTTTCTTTGTCTGCAGCCCTTTAAGATAAGGTGAGAAATTGGCCACCAAGATGGGATGAAAGCGGTGGGTGTCACAGAATCATAGAATCACTATGGTTGGAAGGGACCTCCAGGGTCATCAAATCCAACCTTTATCCCATCATATTCCTGACCATCAGACCATCAGACCATGGCCTCAAGTGCCTCATCAACCCGTTTGTTGAACACCCCCAGGCACGGTGACTCCACCACCTCCCTGGGCAGCCCATTCCAGTGCCCAACCACCTTTCTGCAGCTCCATCAGGGTTAACCCAACCACCAGATGGGGGATGAAGAAAGAGCTTTCCTCCCCAGGACACCACACCTGGTGACACCACTGCTGGCTGAGAAGGTCCTTCCCAACCCCGGGGATGAAGGCTGAGGAACCTGGAGTCTGTAAAATGCTGCTCTGAGGTAAAAGCAAAACTCCTCTCTTCTGACCTCCCTCGGAGCAAACAAAATCAGGGGAACTCCAATAAAGTCAATGTGTTTGAAGAGGAGGCTCCAGCACCAGGCTGACAGTTGTAGCCTGAAGAGATTCCAATCTAATTTTAGCTTTGACACAAACCTTAATGTGGTTTTAATTAATTAATTAAAATGCCTTTAATCAATGTAAACCCCTTCAAGAGGTTTTCATTTACTCCATTTCCAGGAGACATTTCCACCCGCGTTGCTCCTCAGATGCCGTTCTGGCTCCTTGCTTTTGTTCTTCCACCAAACCTCAGATGTTAGACCTAAACTGTTTATAACCCATCGCAGGATGCTCTGAGCTTGGGTCATTTCTTGAGCCTTCACCTCAATGATTTTCCAAGCAATGGGGTTTCCATCCTTCTCGGACTATGCAAACACTACAAGTTGTTCGTCCACTGCATAAAAGTGTCCTCTCTTGAGTCCACCAAAGGACCTCTGTGTGGACTCAGCACATAAAAGCTACCAAAAATCCCACTTAAATGCTCTGAATGCAACAGTTCAAGTTCATCTCAATTTCTGCACACAAGGCAGAAAGGGGGCAGTGACGGCTCCTGACAGCAACACCCACCTTGGGCTGCTCTCCAGACCACCATGGAAGGAGCTCAGATGTGATGTGGGAGTACTGTGTCCACCTCTGGGGTCCCCAACATCAGAAGGACACGGAGCTGTTGGAGAGAGTCCAGAGGAGGCCACGGAGATGCTCAGGGGGCTGGAGCAGCTCTGCTCTGGGGACAGGCTGAGAGAGTTGGGGGTGTTCAGCCTGGAGAAGAGAAGGCACCGGGGAGACCTTGGAGCACCTTCCAGTGCCTGAAGGGGCTCCAGGAAAGCTGCAGAGGGACTGGTGCCAAGGGCAGGGAGTGATGGGATGAGGGGGAACGGGTTCCAAGTGCCAGAGGGGAGATGGAGATGGGATGGGAGGGAGAAATTGTTTGGTGTGAGGGTGGTGAGAGCCTGGCCCAGGGTGCCCAGAGAAGCTGTGGCTGCCCCTGGCTGGCAGTGTTGAAGGCCAGGTTGGATGGGGCTTGGAGCACCCTGGTGTGGTGGGAGGTGTCCCTGCCCATGGCAGGGGGTGGCACTGGATGAGCTTTGAGGTCCCTTCCAACCCAGACCAGTCTGGGATTCGATGATTCTGTGATGTCCTCAAAGCCATCAAAACTGAGTCCATGTAAAGCTCCATCCCCAGGGGTTGTGGACAACAAACCCTGTGCACAGAGGGCAGCGTGGGAGCCTGGACCTGGGCAGAAGGAACCAGCTGAAAGCCTTTAACTGCTCTGCACTGGTTTCCTCTGCTTTGGCTTGAAGCTCTCCAAGGGGCCCCCGCTCTGCGACGCGCGTCCCCCCTCGCACGCAATTCCTCGCTTTGTGGTTTTATGGGAGTAATTTTATGAACTTTAATAAGGCACCACATCACTCGGCTGCTGGGACAAGAAGGGGCTCTTGACTCAGCACCCAAGGACAAGGTCTCTTCCTCTCTCCCCTCCTCCCAAAACCTCACGCCACCATCGCAGGCTGTGGGAGAAGCCTCCTCCCAGGCCACCACTTCACCGTTTTCTGACCACCACTAAATACAAAGCCAAAGCTTTTTTTTTTCTTCTCTTTTTCAAGCTCACCATATGTCAGCATTCCCAAACCCAAGGAGAAGCTCATCACACATTCTGAAGAGGCTCCCACACGTCCCACTGAGGACCCAGGGCCTCTCTGTGCCAGAAGCGTACATGGAGACCACAAAACACATCCAGGACCAAATCTCAGCATATGAACAAGACAGCAGGGAAACTTTAATTAAAGGAAAGCCACTGACAGCCCAATGATTGTATGGAACCGAGCAGCCCAAATCAATAATTATTTCATACACTTCACTTAATTAACCCACTGTATTGACCCAAAAGGAAAATTACTTCCCCGAGGAGATAACTTCTAAATGAGGGGTGGTCTTACATAAAGAGTCCTCTTCTTTATGGGCTGAGGAGCCCTAGAGACAAAGCAGCATGAACTTGCCTGAAGGAGCCCGTCTGACTATGGCCACACTCTGGGAAAATAGAAATAAAAAGATGTCAGGAGGACACAACCACCCCATGGTTTTGGTGGACCCGAAGGAGGTGACACCTCCATGCAGCAGCAGAACAAATTGTGGAATTTTTGTGTAGTCCGAGATGAGACAGAAATGCCCTTGCACCCAAAAAATGATTAAAGTAAAGGCTCAAGGAAGAGTCTTGTCCCCCTCCCTGCGCAAAGTAACTCAGCTTAAGGATTGAGGGTCATCTTCAGGGAAGAAAGCCGGTTCTTCACCTCGTGCCCTTTTGAAGGCTCCCGAGATCAGGTCATTATTCTGTAGCATTAGTACAGAATAAAACTGCACTGCTAAAGATCTGGATTTGTTTTTTGCCTTATACATCTATGAGAATAAATTCAGCAGCTCCATCACCAAAACAAGCAGGCTTCAGGGGGGTGAAGTGACCATATGTGGGGTCACACCACCCTCCACCACCACAAGATGCCCTGCACCGCAACAGCAAGCAGCGACTCGGGGTCCTTGGTAAGTGAATTTTTACGGATCTGAGCAAACACGGAATAAATCCTTTGTTTGGCAAGCACAGAGTAGATCTGCTGGGGCTTTTGGACCTGGCAGCACCGGAAACTCATGAACATCTCCCCAGGCATCCTGGAGCAGCACCGGTTCCTGCCGCAGCCGAGCATACGGCAGCACCGCGGGAGGAGCGCGCGCAGGAAGGACGCGATGCCTTAGGAGGTGTTTCAAGGGCAACCTTCTGCTGTTTGAGCTTGTAGGCAGTGTAATGAAAAGCTCAATACTGTTTGATTTATTCTGTTGAGGTGGTGGATTTATACTCCTGCTCTGGAAGGGAATTAAGCAGCTATCAATGGAGAGAGAGAGAGGGCTTTGGGGAACAGACTCGGTGGCTTCGACTTCAAAAGGACACTGCCAAGGTTGGGAGTTCTACAAGGGAGGTGAGATGACCACTCTGCTGGCTCCATCTCTGTCAGACTTCTACATAAACCAAAGGTCACCTCCTTCCCAAAAACTGGGGTGTTTAATTAAAACAACTATTCCAAGGGAAAAAGGGAAATAGGGTAATTGAGGCCATGGTCTGATGGTCTGATGGTCAGGAATATGATGGGATAAAGGTTGGACTTGATGACCCTGGAGGTCCCTTCCAACCATAATGATTCTATGATTCTATGATTCTATGAAATACCAGTCTGGAGCCTTGGGTGCTGAGGCTCTGCCTCCCCTCGGGGCAGGGATGACCCTCACCTCCATAGGGTGGGCATCAAGTAGGACATCATTTTACAGCAAAGGAACACAAGTGGTGGGCTGTGCATCAGCACAGCTCTTCCAACACCCTGCTCGGTTTTGTACTCTCCTGTATGACCAAGATGCTTCAGTTTTGCACTTACAGCCACGCATTGACTGCTCTTCCTGCAACAACTGAGCCTCCTCCCTGTCCTGCAGCCTCCTGACTCGGTCACATCTCCACCACACTGCCCTGATCACACAATCACACAATGTCAGGGGTTGGAAGGGACCTCCAAAGCTCACCCTGTCCAACCCCCTGCCAGAGCAGGACCAGCCAGAGCAGTCACACAGGGATGCACCCAGTGGGGTTTGAATGTCTCCAGAGAAGGAGACTCCACAGCCTCTCTGGGCAGCCTGGCCCAGGGCTCTGGCACTCTCACAGTGACAAAGTTCTTCCTTAGGTTCTCCCAGACCCTCCTGTGTTCCACCTTGCACCCGTTCCCCCTTGTCCCATCACTGGCCATCCCTGAGAAGAGCCTGGCTCCATCCTCCTGCCCCTCACCCTTTCCATATTGATAAACATTCATGAGGTCCCCCCTCAGTCTCCTCTTCTCCAAGCTGAAGAGCCCCAGCCCCCTCAGCCTTTCCTCATGAGGGAGATGTTCCACTCCCTTCCGAAGGGAGATGAAGCCTAAGATGGCTTCTTCAAACGGCCTTCACACCACCTCTGCTCACCCTACAAGCAGTGAAGCTGCCCAGTTTGCCTCCATCCACCACTTTTTGACAGCAGTAGCACCGCTCTACATTAAAACAACCTTGAGTGAGCTCACCTCCGCATGATGGATGGACATCAGGTCCACCTCATGACACGACAGAAGACCCACCCCATGACAGGACCTCCTGCATCCATGTGCTGGGTGCGATGCTGGTCTGAAGGCAAAGGGGAGGGAGGTCCTCACGGATACAGGTGGGATGCTCGGAGGGATCTTCTCCTCGCTGACCTCCACCAGGAGACACCGGTGGCTTTTCCTCCTCCTTCCCCAGCGAGCAACCGTGCTCAGGGCCTCCACACTCCAACCACCCGACTCGAAACAATCCAAAAAACTTTTGTGGGATGGACAAAGGCTGAAAAATTGACTGCCTGGCCTCTTCCTCTGCTGCCTTTATTGCTGTCTTGGCAGAGGAACCTCAGGTTGCTGCCACAGCCGCAAACCGCTTGTTCTGCCAACTGTACATTACTAACATTGGAAGGTGGCCAGGCCTAGGAATCTTTTTCTAAAAGCATTTGCTTCATACTTTAAATAGCAGCCCAGCAGGCAGGGGGATGGGAGGGAGGGCTCAGCCCCTGCCTGAGATCCATCTGCAAGCTTCTTGCTGGCTCCTCCACCCCTTTGCGGGTTAAAACCGAGGACAACCCGCGGCGGAGGCGGTGGGATGTGACCTCCAAAGCCTCTGGGCTGGCAGCGGGGAGGATGTCCCCCCAGGGTGTCCCCACTCCCCCGGTGCAGCCACCTGCCCCTTTCCAAGCTCCCCTGCTCCGTGCCTGGCACGTTGCTAATTAAATTAATAACAGGACATGGGCTGGTTTTTCATTGCAACCCGCTCTGCTCTGAGGTTCAGCATCATTCTCCTGGTGCTCATGGGCTTTGCTTGTTAATGCTCTGAACAGCAGCATTTGATGGGGGTTCTATGGTCCTGCACTGTCCTGATCCTGCTGGAACACATCACTGCAAAGTCCAAACTGCCCAGCTCCTCTTGCACATGGAATCACATCTCCAGGGGTTTGCTACCAGAGCATGGCCACGCGCTGCAGGGTATCACCAGTGATACTGCTCACAATCCCAGACTGGTTTGGGTGGGAAGGGACCTTAAAGCTCATCCACTGCCACCCCCTGCCATGGGCAGGGACACCTCCCACCACACCAGGCTGCTCCAAGCCCCAGCCAACCTGGCCTTCAACATCTCCAGCACCCACAACTTCCCTGGGCAACATCTTCCAGGGTCTCACCACCTCCATCTCCTCCTCCCATCCCATCTCCATCTCCCCTCTGGCACTTGGAACCCGTTCCCCCTCGTCCCATCACTGCCTGCCCTTGGCACCAGTCCCTCTCCAGCTTTCCTGGAGCCCCTTCAGGCACTGGAAGGTGCTCCAAGGTCTCCCTGGTGCCTTCTCCAGGCTGAACACCCCCAACTCTCTCAGCCTGGCCCCAGAGCAGAGCTGCTCCAGCCCCCTGAGCATCTCCGTGGCCTCCTCTGGACTCTCTCCAACAGCTCCGTGTCCTTCTGCTGTTGGGGACCCCAGAGGTGGCCCCAGCACTGCAGGGGGGGTCTCACAGAGCAGAGCAGAGGGGGACAATCCCCTCCCTCGCCCTACTTTAGCTGCAAAACCACATCCTCAGCAGTTAGCAAATATTAGTCAGCTTTATGGCTGAGAAACAAGAGAGGAGGAAGGACGTGGGCAGGGCAACACGATGTCTAACACTTGATATAAGCACGAGGACAGAAAAGTGTCTCTGGCCACAACCACTGTGACTTTTTGTGGTATTTCTCCTACCTCCTCACGTCGAACGCTCTCACCCCAAACTGCTGAAGAACAAACACAGGTGAGGTTTCTTTTCCTCGGTGCTGTGGCGCCGTGTTAGATAAGGCAGCAGCACAGAGCAAAGCTCAAGGCATAATATTTTTAAGTAGTGCTTGTCCTAGTTAATGTTCAGCCCCGCTGTGCAATGTCAAGAAAACTAATGAACAGCAAAGTGGCAGCGAGCAGGAGCTCACCCGCTACCCAACCCCTTTGTGAGCCCGGGCACGACGTGAATGGAATCCAAAAGCAGTTGTCCTGCTTCATCAGGAAGCCTGGGCAGCCCAAGAACTGAATGCTTTGGGTAGCAAACTCAAAGCTTGCCCCAAAATTCAGTGCCTAAAATAACAGTGGGGATCTACAACAGGACCAGGGGTGATGGTTTATGATAGGACCAGGGGTGAGGATTTATGATAGGACCAGGGGTGATGGTTTTAAACTCAAAGAGGCCTTCAGGCACTGGAAGGCTGCTAAGAGGTCTCCCTGGGTTGTGGGACCTCTTCCTTGCAGCAAAAAGCCTTTTGAGATGCTGCCCAGGGCTGCAGCTCTCCGTTTTGCAGGGAGAATTATTGCCTTAGACTCAGGGAACCATCTCAAGCACAACGCCCTCAGCCATGGTAGTGACAGCACCAGGGGTGATGGTTTTAAACTCAAAGAGGGCAGAGTCAGAGCAGACAGAAGGGAGAAGTTGTTCATGCTGAGGGTGGTGAGAGCCTGGCCCAGGGTGCCCAGAGAGGTGGGAGATGCCCCATCCCTGGGAACATCCCAGGTCAGGTTGGACAGGGCTCTGAGCAACCTGATGGAGTTGCAGATGTCCCTGCTCCCTGCAGGGGGTGGGACTGGGTGGCCTTGGAAGGTCCCTTCCCACCCAAAGCACCCTGTGGCTCCATGGAGTGCCTGTACGTGTGTGCCCACATCCCAGCCACAGGGCTTGGGAAAAACTCAACATCTGTTCTCAGGCAAGGTGGCCCCACTCAGGGTGGGCAGCGGGAGCCTTGGCAAAGGCAACACGTGACGGATGATGCGCTCGGAGCACCAACACGGAGCAGGACTCACCTTCTGCCTCAAGGACAAAGGGTGTGCATGGAGGACCAAGTATCTGCACAAAGGAAAAAGTATTTGCACAGAGGACAAAGTATCTGAGACAGGCACAATGCAGGGCAAGCTGGAGCCCACCCGCAGCAGCTCCAGGAGGGATGTTGGGGTTGCAACACCTCACCCCTTCTCCTGTGCATCGCTGGAGTCCTTTGGACTTCTACGTTTCAGCCTAAGAGTTGACACTCAGGGTGAATTTTAACTTTTATACGGCTTCTCAAGCACCTCTTCTCTGTTTACCCCTGTTTACTGGCAGGAGGTGGGTTGATGGCCCCCCCTAATCTGTTTGCTTGGCAGGAGAACAGATCTGACAAGGGGCCATGGTCCTTCACCAAGTCTTGCCCAGCGTGTGGCAGAGCTCTCTGTCCTTCACCTCACCCAGCTATAAACGGGGTTTCGGCACACAGGATTGTTGATAAGCAATTCATGGGCCTGATCTTGAAAGTTTACCAACCACCTCTGATGATCTTCACCTAAGGAACGACCAGGATGAATCACAAACACGGAGTAAAGTGCCACCTCACACCAGAAACAAAGGTGGCACCTTAAAGAAGCCAAGCACCGGGGGCAAAACACACCCTTCCCTATCACTGCTTCCATAAAAGTGGGAGAAGGAAAACCATTGCCAATGGAACAATTATGTCATGATTGCTCACTAATGAAGGCAGGATTATCTGCTGCAGTTCAGTGTCTGAAGGACACCAGGAGGACACTCCTACACGGAAGCGTTCCAACACGCCAAGGCAGGAGGCTGCTGCCTTACCTTGCTCCAACCTCTTCATCTGCTGGATCTGATCAACTGTCTTCTTCAGGATCTTGCATTTGTCAGGTTTCACGCTCAGGGTGTCGATGTCCCCGATGTTTGCAGACAGCAGCTCTGCCAGCTCCTCCAAATATTTGTTCTCCTGTTCCCTTCGCCGCTTTTCATTGCTGTTAGAGAAAGGAAAAAAAAGAATTCAAAGTCACATTAATGATTTTTTTTCCTACTGCTCAGTCTGGTCACACCTGGGCACTGGACAAGAACCCAAAAATACAACTGGCTGGAGCCAGGATCTGAATATCCTCAGAATCCTGGGGAGTTCCTTCAGGCTTTAGTGGATTTTTATGATCAAAATGATCAAAATTAATGCCAGGGGAGATGCACAGGGTCAGCCAGACACCCCCACCAAAGCCTGACATTCAGGACTCTGCCTTCCTCTCAAAAACAGTTGTAACAAATATATAAAAATGAGCTAGAACCAAAATAATTAACAATAGTTCTATACAGCTTCTTAGTTTTCCNCTGAATATCCTCAGAATCCTGGGGGGTTCCTTCAGGCTTTAGTGAATTTTTATGCATATTCTTAGTTTTCTCCAGCTGCTGTTCCAGCTGTATTCAAGTTTAATCCTAAAGTCACACATAAAGGTTAACAACATCCACTGGACTTCACCAAAGTGAAAATCTGAATCAAAGGTGACCAGAGGAAGATGAAAAATATTCATGAGCTCAATCTCTCTGTCCCAGAGAAAGCAGCTTGGCTTTTAGCTCCCACCTGCTGCAGAGCCCAACCCTCTCCCATCAGCTACTTGGAAATTCTGGGAATCGAGATGATGATGTGCTATGACATGGTCATCACTGCACCTTGGACACTCGAACATATTCCTTTAGTAAAGATGTTCTAAGCATCAAAATCACCAAAATATGGGAGAGACCCAGAGGGACACATTTCCCTTCCTCTCCATCAACCGTGGGATGAAATGAGGACACCTCAAGATGTCCAACATGGCTCTACACTGTTTGCCATGCCTTTCATAGAATCATAGGATCATTCTGGTTGGAAGGGACCTCCAGGGTCATCAGGTCCAACCTTTATCCCATCATATTCCTAACCATTAGACCATCAGACCATGGCCTCAAGTGCCTCATCAACCCGTTTGTTGAACACCCCCAGGGACGGTGACTCCACCACCTCCCTGGGCAGCCCATTCCAGTGCCCAACCACCCTCCCAGTAAAGAACTTCTTCCTAATCTCCAACCTAAACTTCCCCTGATGGAACTTGAGGCCATTTCCTCTCATCCTGTCATCAGCAACTGGGGAGAAGAGACCAACACCAGCCTCACTACAAGCTCCCTTTAGGTAGACCATTCCAGTGCCTAACACTGGTTTTCAATAAGCCACCTAATTTGATGGCTCAGTGTCCACATGGAGATCAGTGACAAGGGGCGTTCCTCAGGGGTCAGGACTGGGACCAGTTCTCTCTAACATCTTTGTCAGCGACATGGACAGTGGGATGGGGCCAATGACACCAAGCTGTGTGGTGTGGTCGACATGGTGGAGGGAAGGGCTGGCATCCAGAGGGACCTGGGAAGGCTGAAGAGGTGGGACCATGCAAACCACATGAAGTTCAACAAGGCCAAGGGCAAGGTCCTGCACATGGGTCGGGGCAATCCCCAGCACAAACACAGCCTGGGTGGGGAATGGGTTGAGAACAGCCCCGAGGAGAAGGACTTGGGGGTGCTGGGTGAGGAGAAGCTCCCCATGAGCCGGCCGTGTGCGCTTGGAGCCCGGAAAGCCCCCGGGATCCTGGGCTGCATCCCCAGAGCGTGAGCAGCAGGGCCGGGGGGGGGATTGTCCCCCTGTGCTCCACTCTCCTGAGACCCCCATGACGACACCGCAGGGATGAGTTTCCATGATGAAGCTCCCCTTGCCTCCCACGTTCACTCTCCACCACCTCACTTCTCCTGCCCATGTCTCTCCAGGTGTCCTGACTGCCCAGAGGGACAACAGGAATGACTCCCACTCCTTCAACTCAGCAAAGCAGCAGAATCAAAAAAAAGAAAGAAAAAAGAAAGCTGTGGGTGTGGAGATCACAAGCCGTGTTCCTGCTTGAACCACCGGTCTCATGAAGTCCACGAGGAAGACCTTCCACAGGAGACACATGGTGCGACCTGGAAACTCCTCTGCCATGGGCTCAGGTGGGTGCAGGAGCCCTTGCTTTCCCAGCAGGCAGCTGCCAATGGGTGCTGAGGGGTCACAGGCAGCAAAACCAGCTTCGTGGAGGTGGGTTGGATGTCCACCTGCTGTAGAAGTGCCGGGTCCACCATGGACCTCAGCCTCTTTTCGCAGAGGTATCAGTGACACCAGCACCGACGCGCTCCTCAGCAACAGGCAGGCAAAGTCTTCTCAAAGGAGCTGAGTGAGTATTTTGGTTAAGGTCAAATTAATTCCGAGCTCTCCCCGAGAACCAAAAAGCAATAGCAGAGGGGAGAGGAAAAAAATTCCCTCTGTTGTGGGTGAGCTCATTTCATGCAAGCCCTTAATGTCGCTGTTGCTGTGGCAACTTTCAAATTGTAGGAGGGAGAATTGGCCAATTTTCCTTACATAAAAGCATCATGAGAATATTACAGCAGTGGGCTGTTCTTTATGACTCCCAAGTATCATCAAAAGCAATAGTTCAACCTTCCAGGTTTCGACAAAGGAGTTTTGAAGTTCACTTTGCTCTGAAGTATCTTAAGGAGGACTTTGGGGAGCTCGGCGAGGAGGATGAGGTCCATCCCTGTCACAGCTGTGAGTTGGGAGATGGTCTGAAGGAAGGAAGACACAGCCCTGGTGAGGAATCCTCTCCTGGATGTGGGTAATGTGCCTCAGCTCCACTGTCCGGGGTCGGATGGCCAACCCAACGACAAGTCAGCCCTTCTAAAAATGCTGGTGGGTGCTTTGTGGATGTAAAAACTTGTGCTTGGGCAAGGAAAAAGGCCTGCAGGACAGCTGAAGAGGGACTTTTTATGAGGGCATGGAGTGCTAGGACAAGGGGGAATGGGTTCAAGCTAAAGGAAGGTCGATTTAGACTGGATTTTAGGAAGAAATTGTTTGGTGTGAGGGTGGTGAGAGCCTGGCCCAGGGTGCCCAGAGAAGCTGTGGCTGCCCCTGCCTGGCAGTGTTGAAGACCAGGTTGGATGGGGCTTGGAGCAACTTGGTCTGGTGGGAGGTGTCCCTGCCCATGGCAGGGGGTGGCACTGGGTGAGCTTTAAGGTCCCTTCCAACCCAAACCAGTCTGGGATTCTAAGGAAGGACAATCCTTCATCCAGAAGTCTCTGCTCTACTCTGTGGTCTCACCCTATGTACTTTGAAAGACCCCTGGTGACAGCAGCAGAAGGCTTTCTTGGGGTGCTTAGGGGTTAGGAAACAAACCACACGAGATCGGCTTTCCAAAGGCAGATCAGATGAAACAAAGCCAGGTCTGTGCTCATCCATCTGCAGAGCAGTTCCTTCAAGAAGAGGTGTCCAAGCCCACCTTCCTTGGACCCAAGGACCAACAGCTTTCACCCCACACTCACCTGTGGGAAGAGGACCAGCTCTGAGACCAGCCTGGAGACAGCAGTGAGGGCTGCAGAGCTCTGACTCAAATGACTCAGCCAGAAAGGGGAAATATTTCACATGATTACAGAAGGATTTGGTAGGAATACGACAGCCATGAGTTCTACCAAAATGTCTTCTGCAGTTTAATGGCCCAACTCGGCCACGAACTGCAGAGGCTCTGTAAGAAGGGGTGAGAACCCTACAGAAGGGAGATGTTGCAGCCCAAAACTGCCATAAAGAGAAGCAAATCCTTGACCAACTTCTTGATGTGTCTCTACTGGAACAGTGTGGTCTTTACATTTATTGTCTAGGATATCACGTGTGAGCTCTGAGTGATAGAAGATACACCTGGGCTTTGCTCAGTGCGTCACGATCCTGCGATGATGAGCAAAGCATCAGCCCAGGCAGCAGGGACACAGAGTCAGCAGCAGCACTGCACGTTCATCCTTGCTCACAGACTGTAGCACCACGGAAAAAGACACAGAGGATGCACAGGAGCATGGGAAAACCTGTGGAAGAAGCTCACGACTGTCTCTACTTTGTCACCTTCCATCATTTGGCGAGGTAGCTGGGACAGGAAGGCTCGGTCGCAAGCAAAAGGTGCCCTTCTGCTGGGAGCTGAGCTGTGAAGCAGTCTGCACGGGCACACTGAGATGAAGATATTTCAGACAGAAACACGTTCTGGTTTGGAACTGCACCACGGAGCAAGAGGGTCTCCACCCAAGTGTCTCAATGTGACAGAATCAGGGAGTTCTGGGGGATCTGATGTAAGAAGCAGAAGGCTTGGGATGATCTGCAGACCTCACAGAAGTATCTGCCCTAAATTTACCCCGAGAAAGCTTTCCTGATGCTCCTCGAGCATCTCAAATCAATAAATTAACTTTGATAACGAGCCTCTGATCATCGTTTGCCACCCAACAGCAAGCGGAGCAGATGGGGAGCCACATTTCCATCATGCTCCATCTTCCACCGCAGCCACTGCTGAAAGCAAAGCGGAGTTCTGGTGGGAAGTGTGAACGCTTCCGAGTGGCTGAAACCCGGCTCCATCTGCTCGAGCAGAAGGGCCGGAGCGACGCGGTGGGAATGACAAAGTGGCCTCAGGAGGGGATGGGTTGGGAGCAGCACACGTACCTCTGGGCTGTGTCACAGGGAGAGCCTTTCCTCTTGCGAGAGTCGGGGTTGGCAGGGTCCGTTGAGCTGTCCCCAAGGCCACTCATGTTGGTTGACCTATTTTGCACCTGGAAGCAAAGAGAGACAGGGTAAGGACAAGGTCCAAGCTTCTTCTGAGACCAAGCGACCTCTGAGGAGGTGACCAACCCAACGCAAGGCTTTCTTACTGCATCAGTGCTTTGTTTGGAAGGAAATGGTGCAAAGGGAAGACAACACGCAGTTGTGTTACCCTCCTTGTGGTGTCCCCAGCCACCACTTGGCCAAGTGAGCCCTCACCACCAGCACCATCATCCTTACATCACAGACTGGGCTCTTCCCAGTATCCTCATGGATTTTAGCTTCCCAGCCTCACAGCATGTTAACAACTATCCAAACTATCCAAACCCAGCCTGTTCCAATGCTTTCTTAGTGTGTGTTGGATTGCTTTTGTTCAGTTTCCTTCTCCTGCAAGCCTTCTCCTTCAACCCATCTTCGGCTCCTCTGCCATCTCCTCCTGGTTCCTCTGACACACGGCTGGGAGAGGAGGCTCCACCCCTCGCATTGTGTCCGCATTCCTGCTCCCCCACCACCTCCCTTCCCCTCAGCACATGGCCTGGGATTTAATTAGAGCTGCAAACTGACTCATCTCTTAACGGGATGCAGCACCCTCCCACGAACCCCTTCCCCATCTCCTGCTGAGGTTGCCTCCCATGTGTGCTCCTCCCAGCCCCAACCTTCTCCTGACAGAGAGCTCCCCACCACGGCTGGTCCTTGGCCAGTCCCAACACCAGGCACCTCCTGGGTTCCAGCTCTCTCCAACACATGGACATTTCACCATTATTTTTTGGGTGTAATTTCAACAGATGTTGGGTAAACTATTCCATACTATGGCAAATGAGAGGTCTAAGCAACCAAAGGTCCAGAAGTCATCAGGATTGCAACATTCCAATATCCCACATGCTAATGCTGCTTAATTATGATTTATATTTTTCATATATAACTGAATAAAATACTACATAAACCCAATAAGGGCAAGAAAGCCAATTAAAACTTCTTTCTGGACACTTCACCTTGAAGAGTGTGGAAGTTTTTTGTTCAAGAAACGGGTTGATGAGGCACTTGAGGCCATGGTCTGATGATCTAATGGTTAGGAATATGATGGGATAAAGGCTGGGCTTGATGACCCTGGAGGTCCCTTCCAACCATAATGATTCTATGATTCTATGAAGGGTTTGGTCAAAGACCATGACACTCTTAGATCTGAGAACTCAAGACAGTCCCCTCCAACAAGTGCAGTTGGATGACACACATCTATAGGACACACAGTCAGACCTCAAACAACTCAATAAACCAAAGGATGGAGCTTCTCCAGGAAATAACCCAGCTGGGCAAGTTGCTTCCCTTGCCTTGCTGGAGCCATTCCATGCTTTTTCCTGGAATCACAGCGGTTCAACATTGAATAATGCCACCCTCTAAATTCTTTATTTCATTTTCAGAAGTGGTTATGAATGTGAGAAGATACAAACCCTAAGAAAAAAAGCTAATGGGACCCTGGACAAGAAGTCAATAGTTTAGAGAGCAGAAGGACTAAATTCTTAAACTGAATTCCCTTCATTTCTTCCATTACTTTGGAATTCTAACGAGCAATAGAGTGCAGATGGGACTGTGATAAAACAAACCCTAGAAGACACGTCTACAGTTCCCACAGCCTGGATGCCCCCCATGTTTTATCCAGCTGCCCCAAAAGTGAAGCAGGATTCCTTTGGTGGAATCCCAACACTGAGTCCCAAATCACACCTGCAGACAGGTTCCTCCTGACCTCAGAGCAGTGCAGAGCCATGATGGACACAGCTGTGAACATCTCAGCCACTCCCTGGTTGCTTGAAGACTCCAGTATTTGTATTAAAACCCAGAAAGCCAACCATCTCCTGGGCTGCATCCCCAGCAGTGTGAGCAGCAGGGCCAGGGGGGGGATTCTGCCTGGTGAGACCCTCCCTTCAGTGCTGGGGCCACCTCTGGGGTCCCCAACAGCAGAAGGACACGGAGCTGTTGGAGAGAGTCCAGAGGAGGCCAC
>VZRW01006794.1:10642-52677 GCA_013398125.1 Aegotheles bennettii | reverse complement strand
TGAGCTTTAAGGTCCCTTCCAACCCAAACCAGTCTGGGGTTCGATGAGTCTGTGAAAACCAGCATTACCAGCTTCATTACCTCTTACAGCTGAGGTGTCCAGGGGGGTGTCACCCATTTTGCCTCCCCAGTGACCCACCTCTACTCCAAAACAAGTGAGATACCCGTGCTCCACACAGCACTAAGGAACGAACCCATCTCTCAGCATCACACCAACATCTCTGCTGACCCTTGTGCCACCGGCGCTGGGGCAAACGCGGTCCCTGAAACCATTCCAGCAGCACCAGCACGGGCAAGTGATGCCGTGGGCACGAGACCTCGTCCACTGAATCCAGAAACCCTGAGCAGATGCCAGCAAGCTGACCACAGCTCTGAGTTCATCCCCGCCGTCTCTGGCACGTTTGCAAGAAGGAAAGGTGCCAAAGAAAATAGAAGGAAAGGGGGAAAAAGCAAACTCTGGTAAAATTCAGCCTGGGAAACTCAAAGTGCTGCATCATCTGCTCGGGGTGAGAAGGACTCGATGGTTTCACACAAGCTTCTCGGGGTTTGAACCTTCTTGAAGGTTTAATTTGCTGTCAGCAGACACTGAGTGTCTGTAAGTGGTGTTGTTCTGACAGGTCCTGATCCTTCCTCTTGGCAACTGAATTCCCAGGGAAAAGGAGCAGGGCTGTGGCAGGTGAAGCCGACTGTCCCACCGGGATGCTCCACTGCGGGCCCGCGGCTTGGCAAGAGCCACCAGATGCCCCAGAGAGGTGAACTAAGGACAACATTGCAGCCTTAGCTGAAATCCTTGGCTGGAGCTAAGCCCTTGATGTAATACACTCCATGTTTCTTTTTTATTGTCGTTTATTTTATGGCAAATCTTGCCAGGGCTGAGGAGCCAAAAAAACGTCATTTGGTCTAAAAATAACGGGGATGGCTCGGTCCGAAAGCCCCTGTGGGTCTCTGCTAAACCCATTGCTCCTCCAATATTGCTCCAAAAATACTTTTTGCCACCAAAAAAATATATTAAGGGACAGTGCAAGATGCTGCTGGTGTCCCCACCTGTGCTGCTCACTCACTGGGGCTCCTTGGAGATGTTTGACCATGGCAGGAGCAAGACCTAAGCATGGCATCAATGCAAAGAGCGTTGACCTCACACCCCACTCCAGATGCACATGGATGAAGCCTCATCCCAAAGATGCCCTGAACCTGCTGCTCTGAAGAAACTTCATGTCATGGTGCAAACCAAAAGGTAGAACATGGTTTTTTTCAACAACTATGGATTGCAACCAGCAGCTTCATGCTTGGTCTTGCACGCAGCAGGTTGCTGGTCTTGCAGCAGGGCAATGCTGCGACCTGCACCATGTTCAGCAGCAAAGCCACCACCTGTGATACAGACTGCAGCTCCCCAGCCCCAGCTAAACCAGGGCTGGACTCAAACCACCAGCCAGGGCCAAAGGTTTGGAGCTTCTCGAAGGTGATTCTCCATGCCCACGTTGTTCTTGCTCTCCGGTTCTTAGCCCGTGGATCTGGATACAGCACCAGACCCTGGCCCCTCTTGCTACCAACACCCTGGGGCAGCACTGCATGTGTTCACTGGACACTAATTAGTCTCAAAGAGACTAATCAGAAGAAAAAAGAAGAGACAGGGAATGAATAAGAAGCACAGGAGATGAAGTGACCTGTCCATGGCCAGGCAGGTGAAACCACATCTGATTTCTAACCCTGCACTCTCTCCTCTTCCACTGGTCCTGCAATGTGCCACACTGGAACATCTTCCTGAGGAAGATGCTGCTTTTTGGGATGCTGATGAATATCCAGGTGGCCAAGAAGGTGGCCAAGGAGGCCAAGAGCAGCCTGGCTTGTGTCAGCCATGGTGTGGCCAGCAGCAGCAGGGCAGGGATGGTCCCCCTGTGCTGGGCACTGGTGAGGCTGCCCCTGGAATCCTGGGGTCAGTGCTGGGCCCCTCACGCCAAGAAGGACCTTGAGGGGCTGGGGGTGTCCAGAGAAGGGAACGGAGCTGGGGCAGGGGCTGGAGCACAAGGAGAAGGATCTGGAGAACTTGTGAGGAGCAGCTGAGGGAGCTGGGGGTGCTCAGCCTGGAGAGAAGGAGCCTCAGGGGAGACCTTGTGCTCTCTGCAGCTCCCTGAGAGGAGGTTGGAGCCAGGGGGGGTCGGGCTCTGCTCCCAAGGAACAAGCGATGGGCCAAGAGGGAACGGCCTCAAGGTGCCCAGGGCAGGTTTAGGTTGGATGTGAGGAACAATTCCTGCCCCAAACGGCTGTCAGGGCCTGGCGCAGGCTGCCCAGGGCAGGGGTAGAGTCCCCATGCCTGGAGGGATCTCAAAGCTGTGGAGATGTGGTGCTGAGGGTCATGGGACAGTGGTGGCCTTGGCAGTGCTGGGGTAACAGTTGAACTGAGTGATCTGAAAGGTCTTTTCCAACCCAAACGATTTGATGATTCCATGATCCTAGCAGAGACCAAAGCCTTGACAAAGAGGATGAGCCACCAGCCAACATCAACATTCCAACACAACCTTGGGGATCATGACACGAATGCAATTTCCACATTAACAAAAAACAACAAAAACAAAAAAAGGATGGGAATTATTGCAGCTCAATGCTTCTGCTCTCCTAATAAAGCCAACGGGTTTCCCAGAGCTTCCCAAAAACAGCCACTGCCACCTCCAGCAGACACAAACAGCGTGGAAGACGGAGCTGGCCACCAAACACTCAATTCTAACAGAACCGCCTATTTCTAGAACGTATTTCCCACATTCTGGATGAATTTGACCCAAAACCCACTTACAAAACAACACCAACATCTATGGGAGAGAAACACAATGAGTCGGCTGTTTTTAAGAAAAGGCCAACGTTGGAGAAGTCTCTCATCTTGCAGCCATTCATCATCAAAATAGAACCCATCTGTGCATACGCAGCCTTAATTAGAGGTAATTAAGACCATACTTGGAGTGTTGCAAGGACACGTCTATATTGTTCCCCTCATAAGTTCATCATCAGCTGCTCCTCCTGTCGCCGGGGTCAGAACAAGCCTTTCTTGTTATTGTTGTTATTCATCTCCTGCAGGTTCCAGGAGAAACGGTGAAGCTGGGACGGAGAGGGGGCAATGGGTGAGAAGGAGCGAGGCACCTCCCAGCGTCCCCCATCACTGTTGGGTTTGGGGTGGGTTTTTTTGAAAGGAACTTATTTTTCTGACCTCCTCCACAGCAAAAACAAAGCAGGAGAGAGATGTAAAGTCCTGCTAAACATTGGGGTTTTTTCGTGGCCTAAATTGTCAAAACAAGGGCCACATCTGTGCCAGGCTTCGTGGGGTGAGGGGGATGAAATCCCTGTGTCCATATGCTGCTGCTCCAGCCTGCAGAGATGTCTGCCTTCCAAATAAATCCTCTTTTCTTGGTACCTTCCCCCAATTCCCTGCTTCCTTTCCTCCTGCTCCTCCTCTAGCCTGCCAGCCCTCATTCTTCTGCCTGAGCCTCGTGGAGATGCTGCCAGGTGGATCCTCTGGCTCTGGGACATCCAACCCAACATGCGTTGCACGGCCTGGGAAGCGTGGACAACTGGGTTTCTCTTGGTTCCCATTACCCATCCTGGCCTGAACATCCCCTCTTGATATCATCATTGAATCATGGAATCCCAGACTCGTTTGGGTGGGAAGGGACCTTAAAGATCCTTAAAAGGACATTAAAGTCCCACCCCCTGCCATGGGCAGGGACACCTGCCACCACACCAGGGTGCTCCAAGCCCCAGCCAACCTGGCCTTCAACACTGCCAGGCAGGGGCAGCCACAGCTTCTCTGGGCACCCTGGGCCAGGCTCTCCCCACCCTCACACCAAACAATTTCTCCCTCCCATCCCATCTCCATCTCCCCTCTGGCACTTGGAACCCGATCCCCCTCGTCCCATCACTCCCTGCCCTTGGCACCAGCCAAGTGATGCTTCCACTGTTATTACAGTAACAGAGATGCTCCAGCCAAGGCTGGACAGAACATGCTCAAGGTCACCAGGAGAGTTTGCAGCAACCCCACCTTGAGCCCACGTCTCCGTGGTCATCAGGGTTGTAGGAGGAGAGAGCAGATGATACAGATTTATTTTCACTAGGGAAGAGCTGAGGTGAAGGCAGCAGAGGGATCCATCCCACCTGAGCTGGAAGGAGGATGAAGCTGGGGGGAGAGCAGCACACTTAGACCTCCCTGTGTGTGTCCAGCCTGGAGGGCTGGTGTTTGCTCTCCTTCCTAAGGATGTGCAGAAATCTTAATTATCACCAGCTCGGGTGGCAGCAGGCTGGTGAAAGCTGCCAGCTTGGGGACGCGGTGGAGCAGAAGCTGCCATCTCAATTCCCCGCATCCACCAACCCACCTGTGGGGCAGGGGACAGGGAGGACACATGAGATCATAGAATCATTCTGGTTGGAAGGGACCTCCAGGGCCATCAGGTCCAACCTTTATCCCATCATATTCCTGACCATCAGACCATCAGACCATGGCCTCAAGTGCCTCATCAACCCGTTTGTTGAACACCCCCAGGGACGGGGACTCCACCACCTCCCTGGGCAGCCCATTCCAGTGCCTGACCACCCTCCCAGTAAAGAACTTCTTCCTGATATCCAACCTAAACTTCCCCTGATGGAACTTGAGGCCATTTCCTCTCGTCCTGTCAAGGGAAGGAGGGTCATAAATTGATGTCCTGCACACTAAGCATCACCCTTGGAAAGGTGGCGCTCCAAAGAGAAGGGATGAATTTCAAAGTGCCCATCACCTCCATCACGGCTGCACCTCACAGACCCCCAGCAGCCATTCCCCCCCTTAGCCTGGGGGTAATTCCAGCAGCCCATTTGTTTAACAAATGAATGGGAAAATACGGGAAAGGGTTTTGCTGGAGCACGATGGAAATGAATAACCCAGCTGCAGGAGATCAATATTTGATGCCTAAGGAGACCTCGGGAAGTCCACACCGCCCTTCTGTTATTTTCCCGAGCTCTCTTTAAGACCCAGCTCAGCTAAACCACAACAGACAGGAGATAACTGATGTGCTGCTTATTACACTAATTGCAATCATCTCCTTGTTACCTGGTGCTCACCCACATCTGCTTCTCGTAGCCATCTGTTGTCTGCCTTAATTAGATGGCACGCTCAGAGGGGCAGGGACTGTCACAGCACGGCGTTTGCTAACCCCCTGGAGTCCCACTTCTGGCCAAACATCTCCATGCGACCACACGGCCAAGTGACACCACTCCAAATCCAGGGAGTCAGAATCCCAGACTGGTTTGAGTTGGAAGAGACCTCAAAGCTCATCCAGTGTCACCCCCCTGCCATGGGCAGGGACACCTCCCACCACACCAGGTTGCTTCAAGTCCCATCCAACCTGGCCTTCAACACTTCCACTGTCCTATAGGTTCTCCTAAGCCTTCCCCAGAAAGTGACCACTCAGAAGATAATTCCTGACTCAAGAAGTGACCACAGCTATGTATGGTGACATTGAAGCACCTAATTATTATTTTTTTAATAAAA
Source organism: Aegotheles bennettii (assembly GCA_013398125.1). NCBI lineage: Eukaryota > Metazoa > Chordata > Aves > Caprimulgiformes > Aegothelidae > Aegotheles > Aegotheles bennettii. The sequence goes on along the minus strand of VZRW01006794.1, from coordinate 47,172 downwards.
AACCCCAGAAATGAGCACAAATGCCTCACCAGACTCTGCTGTTTGAGATGAGGGCACAAGGAGAAGTTTCTAACACCATGAGATGTTTCACTGTTATGGAGTTTCTACTCATGCCGCTTGCTCTGAAGAGCACTGCTGGTAAAACTCATCTGGGTGTTGCCTTCATACTTGTTCATCCCCTTCTCCTGCGGTTGTCCCAGCCATGGTTGATAGGACAAGGGGAAATGGGTTTAAACCTAAGGGTAGATTTAGGCTGGATATTAGGAAGAAGTTCTTTGCTGTGAGGGTGGTGAGACACCAGAACAGGTTACCCAGGGAGGTTGTGGATGCCCCTCCCTGGAGATGATTCTATGGCTGCATTGTCCACCAGCTGGTAGGAGTTGGGGTAGGACAGTGCTGCTGACATGGGACTATCCACGTCCCCACGCAGGACACCCTTGGTGTGACCATGCGACATCCTCACTATTTGAACTCAGCTCCATCTTCAAGTGCTCAGGATGGGGAAACCCTTGACCCTCACCACAGTCCTGGGGCTCAGTAGGCTGAGCTATGAACAAGCAGGGGATGAAATGTTGCTGCTGAGGTTCCTCTTGATGAGGAGCCCGGATCCTTTCTAAGACTTGGGTCAATATAGGTGCCCACCTACTCTCAGTCATGGCTCTTTCCCCTCTCCATTTTGACCCTCTTCCCAAGCTCCTAGACAAAACCAAGCCTGGATTCATTTCAGCAGCACAACAAGCTGATGGAAGACGTTCAAGGGACAGATGCCTCAGTGCTAGATGAGATGGGAAGCCACCACCTATGTCCATTTGGATGGTCATAACTCCATATCAGCTGAGTGACTCCACCTGCTACACCCATGGGAAAAGTCCATTTAAAAGGGTGACAACACATCATTGTCCCTTGAATCTGACTCTGGTTGGGTATTTGAAGCCCATGTAAAGATCTCTGAGTATTAAAACTGCTTTGTTTTTTTTATCCTCATTAAGAACCCAATAGAAATTCAAATTTCTCCCTACAGCAGCTGTTTTCCCTGAGCACACCAACTGCCTCATTGCAGGGCTGCTCACGGATGGCAACACGTATTCCTTCATATCCAAACCCCAACTCAACTACGGAGCCATCCACAAGAGGAGAAATCAAACCCCCGTGAGCTGAACAAGAACCATCAACCAGGCTGGTTGTGGTGGTCTCTACAGTGGGGGATGCAGTGAGGTTCAAGTCTCTAAAATCTCAGCTTAAGCACCATCCTGCTTGGAGGAAATGCCCTCAAGTTGCACCAGGGGAGGTTTAGGTTGGATGTGAGGAACAATTCCTGCCCCAAAGGGCTGTCAGGGCCTGGCCCAGGCTGCCCAGGGCAGGGGTGGAGTCCCCATGCCTGGAGGGCTCTCAAAGCCGTGGAGATGTGGTGCTGAGGGCCATGGGGCAGTGGTGGCCTTGGCAGTGCTGTTAATGGCTGGACTGGATGATCTTAAAGGTCTTTCCCCAACAAAACGATTCCATGATTTCATGATTTTTCATTTCAGCAGCAGGGCTGACAGCCCCACCAGACCCCGCCATGGTTAATACCTTCTGGAGGCAGCCATGCAAGAATCATGCTGAAAAGGTGAGTCAAGGCTCAGGTGAGCATAATTTTAACAATAAATACTAATATTTCTCATTGCTCACCTCATTTTAATGCCACCCAGTCCCCTACAATCAGCAGAGGGAGGGACATTTAGCTGGTGGGCAGCTAGGGCTCATGGTGGGCTCCTGGTGAGGGTCAACCCTTGCCTGCTACAACAGCTGTGTCCCATCTCTTTGGTGAGGAGGCTCTTCTCTACATCACAAGCAGGAACCCTGCTCTTTCAATGCAAAAATACAGATACTGCTGATTTTTTGGGGCAATTGCTTGGCTCTAACAATGGGAACACCCTGCAAACCCAACCGAGGTGACCCCAGAAATGGATATGCCATTTAGTTGCCATCCTGGAGCAGTCTTCCTCGTGTCTCCATGCAAGTAAGGGCTTACAGCAGATACAAGACACAAACCAGAACAGCACGAAGAGTAACCTTTTCCCCCAGTAACTGATAGCAGAAGTGGGTTAATTTATACAGGTTCTGAGAGGGGAAAATCAGGCTAATTCCCTCGCAGTCACAGAGCATTACACACTTGGTTTCCTAGCACGCCCGTGAATTACATGTTGCAATTACACAATTTTCTCTACGGGGAGAAGAAAGGATTTGGCAGAAGGCACAAATACATCAGGTTCTCGTGTAGCACAAATTGAACTGCGGCACGGGCGTGCGTGGAGTCACAAAAACCACCGAGGGCAGCAAAGGCACTGGTGGATCCCACACCAGACCACGGGAACCCCATCAGCAGAGGGGGCACTTGGCCACCAGCAAGGCCACGGCTTTCCCCAGCAAAGCCATCCCCAATGCCTCCAACCAGAGTGGGATGGAGTGGGGAGAAAGCCCACTGTAGGGGTGGCGTGGGGGTCTGTGCTCTGCGTGAGCCACATCACATTGGTTCTGGACCTGCTTTAAGAAGGGTATGGGGCTACAGGTCCCTTGTCTCCAAAACCTGCAGGATTTATTTATCTACACCCCCCTCCCCCCAATTTTGTTATTCCATGTTTCTGTATTTGTGCAATATCTGAGACAGCTCAAATGCATGGATTAAATAACAAACCTGGAGTGCTGGTCTGCTGCCACAGAGCAAACAGAGTCATGGAATCATTGAGGCTGGAAGAGCCCTTCAAGCTCCCCCAGCCCAACCCCCACCTCCATCCCCACTCACCCACAGCACCCAGCGCCACATCCAGACGCCTCTTGAACACCTCCAGGGACGGGGACTCCAGACAACTCCTGGATCCCAGTGGAAGACAACTCCTGGCACCAAACCCATCCTGTGTTCACCACTGCAGAAGGTTTTGCAGAAGATTGGGTAGGAAATGCCAACTGGCTGGTGTGCCCATGGGGAGTAAGAGTTGCCCTTGGCTTCACAACCATTCATGGTGGCCATGGTGGGCCAGTTAGCACCAAGAATCAAGTCACAGAATCACAGAATAATTGAGGCTGGAAGAGCCCTTCAAGCTCCCCCAGCCCAACCCCCACCTCCATCCCCACTCACCCACAGCACCCAGCGCCACATCCAGACGCCTCTTGAACACCTCCAGGGACGGGGACTCCAGACAACTCCTGGATCCCAGTGGAAGACAACTCCTGGCACCAAACCCATCCTGTGTTCACCACTGCAGAAGGTTTTGCAGAAGATTNAGAGAGCCAGGAGGTCCCCCCTGAGCCTCCTCTTCTCCAGGCTGAACACCCCCAGCTCCCTCAGCCGTTCCCATCAGACATTTCCCAGTCCCTTCCCCAGCTCTGGTCCCTTCTCTGGACACCCCCCAGCCCCTCGAGGTCTTTTTTGTAGTGAGGGGCCCAGAGCTGACCCCAGCACTGGAGGTGCAGCCTCACCAGTGCCCAGCACAGGGGGACAATCCCTGCCCTGCTCTTGCTGCCCACACTGTGCTTGATCCTCCAGCATCAAATACTCCAGCAGCCTGTTGAGAGCCACTGTAACACCAGTGATGGACACCCAGCAGGCCCATGAAGTCAACTTCAGCTGACCCAAAGTCCACAGCCCCCCATGCAGGGAAGCTCCTGGATGAAGCCGTACTCGTGAGTTCGAGCGAGGAGCTTGAGCAAACTCCAGAGTCTCAGTGGAGCAGACAGAAAGGAGGACACCACACCCTGACACGATACAAAATACATCTTCTGACAAGTCCAAAAATGCCCAGAAGCTGAATTGGTGGGAGGGCTGCGACCTCAAATCTAGTGACTAACCTTCTAACCATGCTTTGAAGACATCTAAAAGAGGGCTATTGCACTAGCAGAAGTTCTGGCCAGTTTTTTTTTTCTTCTTTCCTTTTTTCTTTTGCTTTTTTTGCTTTATTTTGTTTACTCACATCTGTCCTGCTTTTAGTCAAACGCTTTGGACTACTTCCACTTTCTCCTGCATGGGCCCACCACCAGCAGTATCTGCAGGTGCTCCTGGCACTAGGCAACAGAAGTTCTTTACTGGGAGGGTGGTTGGGCACTGGAATGGGCTGCCCAGGGAGGTGGTGGAGTCACCGTCCATGGGGGTGTTCAAAAAACGGGTTGATGAAGCACTTGAGGCCATGGTCTGATGGTCTGATGGTCAGGAATATGATGGGATAAAGGTTGGACTTGAAGACCCTGGAGGTCCCTTCCAGCCATAATGATTCTATGAAGTCACTGCACGCACAGGACAGCCAGCTAGCTGCTTCTCCCATCACCACCCAAGACCTCAGCTTTCCACTGTCCACCTCTGGTCTGCTTCTCCTTAGCCCTCCATAGGACTTAGGGTGCTCACACTGCCGTGTAGGTTTATTTTATTCTCTTGGGCTCTCCAGCTTCAGTTCCTCTATGAGAGGAAGGCCAAAATGTGAAGGATCTCCAACAGGAGCTGTGAAAATGTGAAAACACTGAAGTGGGTGGAGACAGAGAGATGAGAGAAGAAACCCTCAATAATAGTCTTCACTGGGACAAGAAGCAGCAAAACAGCAAGGTCAAATGAGCCAGAGGGAGACAGAATCCTGAGTGGAGCTGACAACAGTTTGTCTTAGTGGATTGTGAATTTTTCCTACAATGATGAAAAGATTTTGTTTGGAAAAAACCTTTAAAGATCATTTAGTCCCACCCCCTGCCATGGGCAAGGACATCTTTCATTAGATCAGGTTGCTCAAAGCCCCATCCAACCTGACCTTGAACACTGCCAGGGAGTGTGCATCATCATTTTCCACCAAGAGCACAACTCAGAGGACAATGCTGGTCCAGAAAAGCTCTCACTGCTGTCACCTCTGCATGGCCCTACTGAGCTCAACAGCTATGGGCTCTTGCTAGAGCAAGGAGGAGCCAAATCACAGAATCACAGAATCAGAGAATCATGGAGGTTGGAAGAGCTCTTCAAGCTCCCCCAGCCCAACCCCCACCTCCATCCCCACTCACCCACAGCACCCAGCGCCACATCCAGACGCCTCTTGAACACCTCCAGGGACGGGGACTCCACCACCTCCCTGGGCAACCCATTCCCACCCCCAATCCCCCTCCCAGGGAAGGAATTGTCCCTCATGGCCAACCTGAATCTCCCCTGCTGCAATTTAAAGCCGTTCCCTCTCGTCCTTTCCCTGTGGGCACGGCAGAAGAGACCCAATGGAGACATCTAACACCAAGAACATGAGTCACGCTGTGGAGCAGCAGGAACCTTCCCAAAGAGAAGCAATACCCTCTCCAACTGGACAAGCCTGAAGATGGTCTTCTGGTGCCGTCTACTGCCATCTCACACAGGCATGAGGTCAAACCACAGAGGCAGGTCCAACAGGAGGCTGAAAAACCCCAGAGGACCCTTCAGGCTTGTGCATGGGCACACAAAGATCTTGGCTGCAGGCAGCCCAACGTCTCCAAGCTCTCACGAAAAGCAAGAGTCAGAGGAAAATCTTTCTGGTGTCATCTCCAAAATGACATTTTATCTGCTGGAGAGAATTCTTCGCTTGCTAAAACAAAGCACCCCAGAACAGAGCTCGTTTGAGAAGATTCCTGTGGTTTCCCTGCAAATAAATTAATCAATTTTATTAGGCTTGATGTGAAATTCCTGACTGATGGCTCCACTCCTGGAGATGCAAGCTGCCCGCTGGCGGCTGTGGAAGAAGTCTGGAAGGCGACAGCTTGAAGAGCTACCCAAGACTCAATGAGCACCCCAGAGATGACAAAATAAAAGTGCATTTGTGAGCCCTTGATCACCACCCAGTTATAAAACCCCAGTTAGGTTGCCTGAAATCTGATTATCTGAGGATTAACCAATGAGGCAGGGCTATCACCCTGGTTCAGACATCATTCTGGGTTAACCACCCACGGTCAAGTGTTGGCCATCTCTAGGATTTTGAGAAAGGATTAAAACCACACATTTTTTCCTAAGCACAGAATTAAAATCAAGTAAGTAAATAGATGTGTTGTTGAAGACAAAGCTCTAGAAAATCTTACTGTGCAAGTGTCAGGTTGGAGAGCATCTCCTGCGTCTCAACTTGGACTTGCAGTAACCACCTGCTTCCTGCAGAGCCCCTACCCACCATTTTGGGGTCCTTACCCCAAACCCACCCACCAACACCCTTCTGTTACCACACAGACACCAGGAACCCAACAGAGAGGACCAAAGAAGGCATTGAGATGCACAACCCCCTGGTGTAGACCAGGGACAGGTGTCAACCCTATACCCCTCAACTTGGAGGATCCCTCCGGAGGACTGGGAGCAGGACATCACTCCCACTGGGACACCACGAGGGGACTGGTTTAACTTTACTCCCCTTCTCCAGCTATGGCTTGAGCAGAACTTGGTGGTTAATCACAATTGGGTTAATTTTTTGAGCAGTATCTAGACCCGGTGTTGGGTAAGGGCAACCATTAACATTTGCCAGAGACACACACAACCACACAGAGCATTTGAGCGAGGGCAGAAGGCTCTGGTGGGACACTCCCAACCTCTCCATCCCACAGCAAACATTAACCCCTGATAGCATGGAGAGCAGGAGCTGGGTCATGGCACCCACCATTGAACACGCCACCATTCACCCCCTCCATCAGCGGTGAGCACCATCCACACATCCATGTTCTTCCCCATGAAGATCCATCCATGATGCAATTATTGCAGAATGTAAAGACACTTACTGCAGCCCGCTGACATTTTGGTGGCCAATGGAGCAGATTTCCTCCCATGACATCCTTTCTGCTGCCCAACAGCTGACAGCAACACAACTCCACTGCACTCTAGAAGGTAGACACCAGCCCAGAGAGACAACAAGCAGGTGTGGAGAAAGCATGCAGACCCAGGGCTGTGATGGTCCCCTCTGGGGACAGTCACAGCTGCAGGAAGCTTGTGCTTCTTGTTGGAAAAACCCAAAGCAAGATGCACTGCACCAGGGGTTAGGGCAGCCAGGCAGCAGCTCAGCCTCTTCCAACCTCATCTTCAGCGGGGTCATCGAATCCCAGACTGTGTTGGGTTGGAAGGGACCTCAAAGCCCATCCAGTCCCACCCCTGCCATGGGCAGGGACACCTCCCACCACACCAGGCTGCTCCAAGCCCCAGCCAACCTGGCCTTCAACACTGCCAGGCAGGGGCAGCCACAGCTTCTCTGGGCACCCTGGGCCAGGCTCTCACCACCCTCACACCAAACAATTTCTCCCTCCCATCCCATCTCCATCTCCCCTCTGGCACTTGGAACCCGTTCCCCCTCGTCCCATCACTCCCTGCCCTTGGCACCAGTCCCTCTCCAGCTTTCCTGGAGCCCCTTCAGGCACTAGAAGGCTGCTAGGAGGTCTCCCTGGGTTGTGGGACCTCTTCCTTGCAGCAAAAAGCCTTTTGGGATGCTGCCCAGGGCTGCAGCTCTCCGTTTTGCAGGGGGAATTATTGCCTTAGACTCAGGGAACCATCTCAAGCACAAAGCCCTCAGCCATGGTAGTGACAGCACCAGGGGTGATGGTTTTAAACTCAAAGAGGGCAGAGTCAGAGCAGACAGAAGGGAGAAGCTGTTCACACTGAGAGTGGTGAGAGCCTGGCCCAGGGTGCCCAGAGAGGTGGGAGATGCCCCATCCCTGGGAACATCCCAGGTCAGGTTGGACGGGGCTCTGAGCAACCTGATGGAGTTGCAGATGTTCCTGCTCCCTGCATGGGGTGGGACTGGGTGGCCTTGGAAGGTCCCTTCCCACCCAAATCACCCTGTGGCTCCATGACTCTACGATTCATTAGGTGGACCTCATTTCCCCATGGTTATCAGGTTCACCTGGCACCCCATGGACTTGACTTTCACATTCCTCAGCAGCTCCAAGCGATCATGAAGCCCTTCCACATGCTGCAACCTGGAAACCCAAACATTGCCATTTCTCTGATTAAAAATGGTTCCTTAAGTTTAGAGCCTGCCCCCCCCAGTGCTGGCCACTGCACGGGCACCACCATCAGCACAAACACCCATCCTTGCTGGGCTTCAGTGGCCGCTGTGCTGCCTACAAGCCCAGAACTTGGGTTTTCAGCCCAGAACTTGGGTTTTCAGCCCAGAACTTGGGTTTTCAGCCCAGCTCCAGGACACAACACAAACCTTGTCCGACCAGCACGTCCCAACTATTTAAACAAGTCACTACCTGCTCTTCTGAGAGACTCGAGAAGACAGAAATCTCTATTTTGCTTCTTCAAAAAGGTCCTACCAACACTCATGGGGATGAGGACGAGTGCCCCCTTCTGCTGGTGCCACGAGCAGAAGGTTTTGCTCACCAGGACTTTAGGACCGACCATTAATTTAGCCCTGACCAAAGCAAACAAACCATCAAAGCAAGTGTGTGCTTCACCTTCCCCATTGATGTCCTACCCTCATGGAGACAACCATACCAGCGAGATGAGCTACGTGCTGTGCTGCAGCCTTCTACCTCCAGAAGGAAAGCCATTAGCAAGATAGAATGAAAAAAAACCCCACTCAATTGGGTTTCTTTCCTGCCAGAAGTAAATCTTTTGAAAGGCCGTAGAGGGAGACACTAAAAAAAAAAATCAAACCACACACAAAGAAAAATGAGGCTTAAAAAATAAAGCATTAACAGCTTCTGCCCAACCAAGCCAAGCCCTTATGAAACCCACTGAAGAGCTCCACAGAGAAATTCCTCTATAATTGGATTATTGGTGTTAAAAGAAACACACTCAAGCTGCTGCCAGCTCCGTCCTTCTCCTCCACCCAATTTTAGGTGATGCACAACAGATGTGGCACCTCCACCTTCCATCTGGGTGGATTTTAGAGCTAGCCAAGACCACTTGTGACCAGGGGATCTCAACCAGCTTCTCAAACACAGTGCCAGGGCAGAGACAACCTTCTCACCTGCTGACCTGGGGTCACCAGCCTTCTCACAAGGATAAAGGAAAGCCTCCAGCCTCTACAGTATATCCCACAGGATTCTGCTGCCAGAGGGGATGATGATTGATGCCACCTGCTGATGACCGTACCCTACAGAAACGTGGCTGCATCCTTGATGTTCCCTGAGTGCCAGCAGTGAGGTGGGGTTTCAAAACATATAAAAAATAAGCAATTTATCATGACAGATCTCCCTCTCAAGCAGATGATAACAGAGACAGCAGTCCCAGCACAAGCTCTACTTCCACCAGCTGGAGAAGGTTTGCAGAAGTACCACCAAGGACCAGAAAACTTGTGGCTGCCCCTCCCTGGTAGTGTTGAAGGCCAGGTTGGATGGGGCTTGGAGGAACCTGGTGTGGTGGGAGGTGTCCCTGCCCATGGCAGGGGGTGGCGCTGGGTGAGCTTTGAGGTCCCTTCCAATCCAAACCTTTCTATCATTCTATGAAATACTCTGGCATCCAGCAGTAGACAGAGTACCAAAAAAAAAAGGGGTTTTCTAGAAAACTACTGAAGAGCAACGAATGACAGCTGATACTTTAGGAGGTGTCTTGATTTCCTTAACATTTCTTTGCAACACAGCAATTCCTAGAGGTCCTGAGCTAGAGCAGGACACGAAGCTCTACAGGGAGGATCCAGCAGCCGCTGGAAGGCAAAGGAAAAGACATCGTATGGGAAAAGCACCCTGGGGCTGTGAGACATGAAGTTTGAGGCCAGGCAAGACAGGACCAGCCTCTGTGACACCATCCAATATTCGAGTCAAGCTCAGAAATTAAACTCTGTGGTCTAAGCCCAAGTGAGATGGAGCAGGACATTTGCCTCCATGCGGGTACCACCTGGCCGGGCTGCAGTGGTGCCATCCTCTGGCTGGTGGCAGAGTCTTACCTGGCTCTTTAGTGTCCTCTGTGAGATTGGTTTCTTCTCCACCTCCGAGTAGCAGAGGTCACAGCTACCCCAACACACAGCACCGAGGTGAAGCAGGAGGAGGAGGGGTTGGAGAGACCCCTCTTGGAGAGGAACCGGGCACACGGCAGCGAATGCCACTTCAAAAATGCAGATGATCTTTTTCCCCCATCTTCAGTCACCTCCTGTGTAGGGCTCAGGTTTCCAAACACCTCCTCTTCTCAGCTGATATTTTAGACTAACCATATGGAGAAAACAAGCCACCACCCAGCAACAAGAGCGAGCAAGGGAGGCGAAGCCTCAGCTCCTTGCATCATTATTAATCCCTCATCACCATCACTGCCAGCTGCAGCAGCCACCTCCAAAGCACCAGGATCCCTGCCCGGAGGTATTTACAGAGCCAGTTAGATGTGAGATAATTAAGAGGTAAATAAGGCAGTAGGGAATGGGGAGTGGGTGGAGAAGACACAATTAACTCCAGCCTTGCAGAGGTTACCCCTATCTCACATACGTTGTGCCCACCAACTTTTGGGCTCTTTTTTTTTGGGAAGTTATCCAGTGTTTTAAGCACTGACACCTCCCAGCACCAGACTCCATCATAGAATCATAGAATCATTACAGCTGGAAGGGACCTCCAGGGTCATCAAGTCCAACCTTTATCCCATCATATTCCTGACCATCAGACCAATCATCCACCACTTGCTTATCTAACGCTGCTGCCCAGAAGGGTGGCACCTCGGCTCTTCCAGCACTGCCCAAAGCCCCTGCAGACACCCCACCTCTCTCCAGCTCCCATCCTCCATCCCCATCAGCATCCCTCTTCTCCCACCCATCCGCTCCATGGAGGATTTAACTGGGCAGAGAGCAGGCAGCCTGGCTCAGAACGGCTCCAAGAGCAGCAAAGCAGCACCCCTGCACCTGATTGATGTCCCTCAACCTCCTTGGGCATCCTTTCTGCCCAAGTTCTGAAGCCACAATGTGATGTTAGATACCCCCCTGTTTGAACATCATAGAATCACAGAATCATTCTGGTTGGAAGGGACCTCCAGGGTCATCAAGTCCAACCTTTATCCCATCATGTTCCTGACCATTAGACCATTAAACATCACCCTCCTGGACCACAGCTTTTGCTAAAGCAGTGCTGGGCAGTGTTAAAAAAACAATAGGGAATGAAAGGAGGAGGAATCCAACCACAAATCCTACTGCCCTTCAGGAAATGTCCCTCAGACACCAGCCCCTACAAAACCCAGCCCCCAGGAGCTGCCTTGGGAGCTGCCCCAGCAGATGCAATGACATGGGCAAATATTGGTTAATGGGAGGATCTGATCATGGAATCCCAGACTGGTTTGGGTTGGAAGGGACCTTAAAGCTCATCCAGTGCCACCCCCACCCCCTGCCATGGGCAGGGACATCTCCCACCACACCATGTTGCTTCATCGAATCCCAGACTGGTTTGGGTTGGAAGGGACCTTAAAGCTCATCCAGTTCCACCTCACCCTGGCTGGAAACCACAGCAAGGAGAAAGAGGAGCTGAGGATGAATGTGGTGAGCTCTCCCACCCATCCATCCATGTATCCTGGTGTCACCAAGACATCTGAAGAAGACAAACTTTTTAAGCCTACCTTGGATATCTGATCCTTGGCTGGCAAAGAGCCGGGAGCAGGGTGGGTTCCTCTGTGAAGATCAGAGGAGGATGGGAGTGGTCAAAGCCCTGCAAAGCAAAGGGCCATTGTGGGACCCCGCAGGAAGCCCAGCACTATCTCACCCAGAGGAGACCTGGGCTGCAGCCAGGACTACCCTGGCACAGCATCCCACACGCCACTTCCAACCATGGGATCCAGGAGACAGCACCATATCCCACAACGTGAAGGGTTGAAGACACCCACTTCATTAACAGCAGTCTTGATAATTAGGTTTCCAACCTTATCCAACCAATCACCTCTTCTGCAGCTCTGCTGGCAACAGAGAACTTCATTTTCTGAGGATGGAAAGAGGGAGAAACGGGGCTGGAGCTTCTGGGCACCTCGAGGGGTTGAGTCAGTGTGTGCAGGGAGACCTGGGGGATCCAACCCTGCTCACAACCTAAGCCCCAGGGTGATGGAGCAGCGTTCTGGGAAGGAGCTCAGCCTTGTACACAGCCAGGGATCACTGCAAAGAGACAACCTGCTCTGGTGGGAGGTGTCCCTGCTGGCCATCCCTGAGAAGAGCCCATCTCCATCCTCCTGACCCTCACCCTTTCCATATTGATAAACATTCATGAGGTCACCCCTCAGTCTCCTTTTCTCCAAGCTGAAGAGCCCCAGCTCCCTCAGCCTTTCCTCACAAGGGAGATGTTCCACTCCCTTCAGCATCTTTGTGGCTCTGTGCTGGACTCTCTCAAGCAGTTCCCTGTCCTTCTTGAACTGTGGGGCCCACAACTGGACACAATACTCCAGATGTGGCCTCACCAAGGCAGAATAGAGGGGGAGGAGAACCTCTCTTGGCCTACTGACCACCCCCTTTCTAATGCACCCCAGGATGCCATTTGCCTTCTTGGCCACCAGGGCACATTGCTGGCTCATGGCCATCCTTCTGTCCACCAGGACTCCCAGGTCTCTTTCCCCTTCTCTACTCTCCAGTAGGTCAGACCCAACCTATCCTGATCCATGGGGTTGTTCTTTCCCAGATGCAGACTCTACACTTGCCCTTGTTGGATCTCATGAAGTTTCTCCCTGCCCAATTCTCCAGCCTGTCCAGGTCTCACTGAATGGCAGCACAACCCTCTGGTGTGGCAGCCACCCCTCCCAGCTTTGTGTCACCAGCAAACTTGCTGAGGGTGCACTCTGTTCCCTCATCCAGGTCATTAATGAAAATATTGAATGGTCCAGGTCCCAGTACCGACCCCTGAGGGACTCCACTGGTCACAGCCCTCCAACTGGATTCCATCCCATTGACCACAACTCTCTTCCTTTCAACCAGTTCCCAATCCACCTCACTGCCTGATCCTCCAGCCCACACTTCCCACGATAAGAGTTGGACTGGATGATCTTGAAGGTCTCTTCCAACCCCAATGATAAGATGATTCTATGAAACCAGAATGGGATTCCATGAAATGACCTTCTGCTTTTCCAAGCTTATGTAGGTCCCTGCAGTGAGAGGTGCTGACAATTCACATATTTCAAAAAACCCTAAAGTGGCCACATCCAGCATCATAACTGACATCTCCAGCCAAACCCAGCTCACAAGCTCCTACCTGCTTTTAGCATAATTCATTCCACGTTGCTTGTCACAGCTGCCTGAACAGCCCTGGGAAGATGTCCCAGGACAATGAGAAGACACCAAGTCATAGACACCCTACATGTGCTGGCTCCATATTTTTGGTTCCTGACTCTCCCTCCACAAAAGCTGCTCAGCTGAAGCTTTGCCCAGCTGCAGGAAGAGGTTTTGTCCTCCACCACCTTTTTTTTCTGTTGATGTGGGTATCTGAAGTCACCACAACGTCTCACCATCACCAGGAAGCACGGGAAAGCCAGAGCACCAGGAGCCAGCACCTGTGGGTGCCCTGTACCCCTGTTGGGAACAGTGGGCTGGTGGTGCTGGAGCAACATCAGCGTTGCTGGTGTGGTTGGCAACATCACAGCAAGCACAAGCAATGATGGATGCTCCTCCTCAGCTGACATCAATGCAGATCCTGCATCCTCTTGGCCATCGAGCAAAGCACATGCTGATGAACCAAACCACCTGCCTGCTCCACACACCCAAGTCCAGGGTGACCTCTCCAAGTATCAGAGATAATTCCATTTTGTCTACCTGAGAGAGACAAACCAACAACTTCCTTTCCTTTGGGTTTCCAGATGGGACCACCAACAATAGCAAAGAGTCAGGTCCCTCCACCTTGTACCAGAGCTTGGTAAGGACCAGGGAACTGTGAAGAACTGGGAATACTCAGACTGCTCTGGCTGGATGAGTGGGGATGGTGGGAGTGCTGGAAGGAAGAAACAGCAGCAGAAAGGCTAAAAAATGACAGATGTTGGTGGTACTTGGGTTAACAGGTCATTGAGACCTCAGGAGACAAAAAACAGCAGGCAAATCCTGGGATGGGACAGGGTGGACAGACTGACCACTGTCAGCTCCTCCAAGGCAGGAAGACTCACATGCAAGCCCTCAGAAGAAGCCAGGAGGTTGCGAGGAGCACATGAGCTGCCACCTCTATCCCACCTCGAGGTATACTGTGCTGACCTCCTGGACACACACAGCTTGTGTCCTACACACACCTTGGTCCCACAACTCCATAGGTATGAGAATGTGAGGATGGATCCATGAAAACCAGTTTGGATTGGATTTATTTCAAACTGAAATCACCTTCCCCTGCTTTAAGATCTTGCACGGAGACCTGCTTCATCGCTGCTGCAATGCTGAAGCATTATTTCATACAATCATAGAATAACTTGGGTGGGAAGGGACCTCAAAGCTCATCCAGTGCCACCCCTGCCATGGGCAGGGACACCTCCCACCACACCAGGCTGCTCCAAGCCCCAGCCAACCTGGCCTTCAACACTGCCAGGAGGGGCAGCCACAGCTTCTCTGGGCACCCTGGGCCAGGCTCTCCCCACCCTCACACCAAACAATTTCTCCCTCCCATCCCATCTCCATCTCCCCTCTGGCACTTGGAACCCGTTCCCCCTCGTCCCATCACTGCCTGCCCTTGGCACCAGTCCCTCTCCAGCTTTCCTGGAGCCCCTTCAGGCACTGGAAGGTGCTCCAAGGTCTCCTCGGTGCCTTCTCTTCTCCAGGCTGAACACCCCCAACTCTCTCAGCCTGGCCCCAGAGCAGAGCTGCTCCAGCCCCCTGAGCATCTCCGTGGCCTCCTCTGGACTCTCTCCAACAGCTCCGTGTCCTTCTGATGTTGGGGACCCCAGAGGTGGCCCCAGCACTGCAGGGGGGGTCTCACAAGAGGGGTGAATTCCTCCCCTTTCCACACTGTGCTGTTACTCACTGAGGTTCCACCCTGGTTACCACCATCACCAACACGCACACAAACCTGCTAGAGGGTGGGGTAAGAGGAGCCCAGTGGAGAACCCCAAAAGCAAATATCACAGAGGAGCAACAAACTCGTGACAGGTGTGAGCTTGAGATCTTGGGGGGGGGAATTTGCTTTCAGGTCCCAGCTTTTCTCAACCCTCTTGGCAAATCATCACCTCCCCCTCCCATCTTTAAAACCAATTTGCCCACCTTCGAGACACACAATGCTTTCTGCTCCTCTGCCTGAACATCTCGGATCCTAAGTTTTTAATGAAAAAAAGGTTCTTTTGGGGCCACGGTGCCCTTTTTTGATGGAAAACCTGCATCAGTAATGTACAATAAATTAAAAAGATGAATAAAAGAGCTCAGCAAACACAGACGGGGGTGTAAGACTCAAGAGCAGCACCATGACACCTAACACCTGGACCTTATTCTTGTGCTATTTAATGATGAGCTGATACCATCAGGGAGAGAAATAGTGAATAAAAAAAAAGATAGAGCTGGATTTGGAAACGGGAATTTGCTGGTGCCACTCAAGAGAGGTTTTATACCATTTATGCAGCGTATTAAAGGTTTACATCAATCCTAAACAACCTCCTCCACCATTCCAGCCTCTCCCAGCTTTGCACACCCCAAGTGAAGGCACTGCCCGGGTTGGATTTAGGGTGGGAAGCTCGGGGACACTTTCCCCCACGCTCGAGGTGACCACGGTGTTTTTATGCACCCTACACAGCCCAGGGTGCTGCTGGGTGCTGGACCCAAGGAGCGAGTGAAGGGCAGGAGAAATTCAAGTATCAAACATCAAACCCCATGAACCTCCAAGGGGACGAGCTCCTTCACATTGTGCAACGCTTTGCTGAAGGGAACCCACATGCATGTGAAATCATTAACTTCATCTGCTGCTTCTCCTTCTCCCATTAATGATTAACCAATGTTGAGCAATCAGCATTTTTTTTGCTTTTAATGAGGAATGCTTTTTTTCTTTTAAAGAAACCCCAACTCCTGTCCTTACTTCTGCAGGTCGCCACGAGGATTGGTGCCAGCTCCCCCCCAGCTCCACCATTCACCCCTTGACTTTCAAGGTCACCGCTGAAAGACATCATCTGCCACTGAGCACATTCTCCCACGAGGAGTGGGTGCAGCACCCACCACAGTGAGGTCCAACACAAGGAATCCCAAGGAAAAACACCCGAGGGAAATGCAAATATCCTTCATCAGCCGGGCACCAGCTTTGCTCCATACAAATGCTGAACAAAGTGACAGCAAAAGCACCTCCCCAGCCCAGCCAGCCCCTTGTGTGAATACCCCACTGCTTGCTCCCAACCCTCCCAAAAAAACCCCACCACCCACCCTAGGGATGTTTTAGGAGCTGTTATTCCCTACCTGAGCGCCTCCCAGCTCCGCCGGCTGCGCAGCCCACGGATACCGACCATGCCGGCTCCCCCCGCGTGCCCCCTAGGGCTTGGTGAGCCCTTCAGCACCCGCCAGCACCCCGTGCCACTGCCATGGCAGGAGAAAGGACTCCTGGCCACCAGCTTCTCCCACTCATCTCCTGCACCAGCTGGGTTGGTAACAAGACCCAACGCGCGCCGCCGATGCCACCTGCCAGGCAGCTCCGACGGCGCAGGAGCGAGCGCAGCGACGCTTGCGGTTTGCTGTGCCTGGGAACAGAACCAGCCCCATCCTGGGGACTCTCGTCTTCATCAATAAATGGATAAATAAATAAATAAAGCAAATTAACCCCTAGAAATAAAAATCCTGCTGTTTTTTTCCATTTGAAATTCAGACACGAGGCGGGTTTTTAACCCGTGCATCCCCGGAACGCGCCACCCCCAGCTGGATGCACCAGGGATATTATTAAATTTGTATTGTACAACGAATATTAAACACTCATAACCCTCTTCTATACCACAGAGAAATTATCATTTCACAGGAGGAAAAATTAAGGCACAAGAAAAATCCTTTCACCCGAGTGATCCCAACCCTTCTGCACCTCCCGCCCCCTGACCAAGCCTGCGGTTGCTCCATCAAAAGGGGCATTTTTATACTTAAAAGCAGCAGCTTTTTTATCCTCCAGCTTAGGGAAGGGGCTCCTCTGAATGCCAGCTTGGACTTCCATCCAGGTGACTATGGGATAAAACCAGGATCAGGCTGTGCATCACCCTGGCAGTGATCAGGGTCCCCCCACCAGACTCCCCCACGCTGTTGTCCACCACGGACACTATGTTCTGCTCAAATTTTGGATGTATGGAAATGGGGGAACAAAAAACAATTCAGGGGGAAAAAAACCCCCAAATTATTGTCACCCTTCTGCTTTCCAGCACAGGGACCTGTGTGCAGGGACCCTCTGTGCCAACCATGCCTGATGCCCAAGCAGGAGCATGGGGACTCACTGCATCTTCATAGCAAGAGTCACAGCACAGACACCATCAAGGTCAGGATGTTCTTTTTTTTAATAGTACAAGCAAAAGTAAAGAGGAACCTTAAGATGTTTGGGCTGTAAAATGGCTTCTCTTGATCCAGATCCAAATATTTTCACTTTTGCCATCAGTGCGTCATCCGAACCCCTGATTTTGGGGACCCTGAGGAAGGTCCCTCCTCCACTGCCCTGGCTCAGAGAGAACATCAGTTCTCAAATTCTTTTCATCAAAACCATTTCCACCATGGGATTTTAGCACAGCACAGCTAGAGACATCAAAGAGCAGGAGAAGAAAGTGGTCGAAAAGCCACAGAGGGAGGAAACTTCAACAAGGAACTTGAAATACTGCATGTCGGTAGGGTGGGGAGATATGGAAGTGATGCTCCAGAAGAAGTCAGCAGAGCAGAGAACACCTGGAGCCACTGCAGCGTTGTTATAGCAAGGAATAAAAAAGCCCAAATACTTTAAAACATGAAAAAAACCCCAAACTTTTGAAAAGAGGAAAAAAGGATAGAAAAAAAGAGCGGGAGGTAGACATGGAAGGAAGTCCTGGAGAACTAAGAACCTGTGTAGATACAGCTGGAGAAGAACTTAATTAAAGAATAATGTCCAGGTAGCCTTTTCTCTGCTCACGGCAGGGGGGGTGGATCAAGATGACCTTTAAAGGTCTCTTCCAACCCAAACCATTCAATGATTTATGATTTTTTCATCCAGGGAGGATGCTGTTATTTGCATGGTAGAGACTGAAGGACCAGAGATGTGGAATGGCCAAGGAGAGAAGATGACAAAACGCAGGTGAGAATGGGAGGGGATTAGGAGCAATAACACTGATGTGTATAAAAAAATAAGAAATTATACAAAAATGAGCCACAAACAACAGTGTCCTAATCATAGAATCATTCTGGTTGGAAGGGATCTCCAGGGTCATCAAGTCCAACCTTTATCCCATCATATTCCAGACCATCAGACCATGGCCTCAAGTGCCTCATCAACCCGCTTTTTGAACACCCCCAGGGACGGTGACTCCACCACCTCCCTGGGCAGCCCATTCCAGTGCCCAACCACCCTCTCAGTAAAGAACTTCTTCCTAATCTCCAACCTAAACTTCCCCTGATGGAACTCGAGGCTGGAATGGCACGGTTCCAGCGATGGATCTGGTTCCAGCTGCTGTGTTAAATGAATGATTAATGGATGCCTTTGTCCCAGCCACATCTGCCTTTGCCCAGGACATTGATGGTAACCCGGCTGTAACCCCCCAGCTCTGCCTTTGGTGTGTTTTTCACTCCATCTCCTCACTTCCAAGGAGATTTGCAAGAGTCGGATGGGCAGAAGCTGACGTGGTGTCACCATGAGAAGGGAAATAAAGTGGGTGAAACCCAGCCGAGGTGAATGAGACAAAGAATCTGGAACAGGCAGGATCTGCAAAGCTCCTGTGAGGAGCCTGAGTTCCATTTCCTTGCCCGTTCTCCTGGGCACGGTGATTAATTATGGAGGCTGCAGAAAACATGGGAGCAGGGGGGAGCTCCCTCCCCACCGGCAGCACCGAGCTCAGCATCCAGCACTGCCCATCCATCACCCGGGGAAAGGGGAAGGCAGCCACAGCTTCTCTGGGCACCCTGGGCCAGGCTCTCACCACCCTCACACCAAACAATTTCTCCCTCCCATCCCATCTCCATCTCCCCTCTGGCACTTGGAACCCGTTCCCCCTCGGCCCATCACTCCCTGCCCTTGGCACCAGTCCCTCTCCAGCTTTCCTGGAGCCCCTTCAGGCACTGGAAGGCTGCTAGGAGGTCTCCTTGTGTTGTGGGACCTCTTCCTTGCAGCAAAAAGCCTTTTGGGATGCTGCCCAGGGCTGCAGCTCTCCGTTTTGCAGGGGGAATTATTGCCTTAGACTCAGGGAACCATCTCAAGCACAAAGCCCTCAGCCATGGTAGTGACAGCATGGTGCTGTCTTGGAAGAGCTCACAGAAGTCTCCATTGACTGAGAGAGCTGACATGGCAACAAGAGCAGATCAGATGAGACCACCAGACCCCTTCATCACTCTGTGCCTGGTGCTTTACATGCAAAACCAGCAACCCACCCTATAGTGACCAGCTACACGGATCTTACTCCATCAACATCTACTCATTATTTATAAAGACAAACCTTCCATCATATGAATCATGGAATCATTCTGGTTGGAAGGGACCTCCAGGGTCATCAAGTCCAACCTTTATCCCATCATATTCCTAACCATGAGGTTTATCAGCCAAGAGCTTCTCCAGGAACCTGCAGCTTCTCCCCAAAGAGGAGTGTGCTGCTTTTCTCTGACAGCAACATCTCTTTGACCCATCTGCACGTGTCCATGGACCACAACTGGAGCTGAGCAGAACAACCACAGCACGGACACGTGAGCCTCAGCACTTTGCCAAGCTGATTAAATCCACACAACCACGTTACCATCTTCTGCCAGCCAAACTCCAGAGAGGTCCCCTCCCCTCCCTAGGTGGCAAACAGTGACCGAGGAGCACCCGAGGGAAATGTCTGAATGGGGAAGCAGGAACAAAATAGCTTTGTTTGGTTTAAAAAAGCAACAAAACCACGGTGCACGTTCAAGCCTGCGTGGCTGCCAAAGCCAGCAGATTCAGCACTTCCCAGCCTGGCTTCTCCAAAAAAAGAGCTGTAAGAAACTGGGAAAGTCGCTAGGTTAGGATTTCTCCAACTCGAAACTGAAGTTCATGGTAAATGTCTCCTTGGAGCAACTGCCAGCACTGAATGTTTCTATTTACTCCAGTCCAAAAGAGCAAACTCTAAATAAACCCCAAACTTCATGAAGCGTGTCACATTCTTTTGGGCACACCAGCCACAGATGCTTCTCCAGCCTCCATGCTACAAACTCTGACACACCAGCCCCAAGTCCCTCCCAGCCTGGAGCCTGGAAGAAATTGGTGACAAAACACAACTCAGCCCAACGTTCCACAGCTCAGGGATGCTCAGAGGTTGCTTGGTCCCTGCGCTGCATCAGAGGCTTCATGGAGTGCAGAGGTGTCTACACACACACACGTGGCTCTGGCAAATTCAAAGCTGAAGCTTTGACAGCAAAACACATCTAAATGATGGTAGGAGGAGGACATGGACCTGTTACAGCAGGTCCAGAGGAGGCCACAGGTCCAGAGGAGGCCACAAAAATGGTCAGAGGGCTGGAACACCTCTCCTATGGAGAACTGTGAGGGTGGTGAGAGCCTGGCCCAGGGTGCCCAGAGAAGCTGTGGCTGCCCCTGGCTGGCAGTGTTGAAGGCCAGGTTGGATGGGGCTTGGAGCACCCTGGTGTGGTGGGAGGTGTCCCTGCCCATGGCAGGGGGTGGCACTGGGTGAGCTTTAAGGTTCCTTCCCACCCAAACCAGTCTGGGATTCAATGATAAGCCCAGTAAGGTGGGTCTGGGGGAACAATGCCACTTCCTGGTGGGACATGGCCTGGTGTTTTTCTGGGATCAGCTTCTCAGGAACAAAAACGAGAGAAGGATGAGCACTTGGGGCTGTAGCCCAGGCTGCTTCCAAGGTTCATATGATGAGAGAAGGAGAGAGGAGAGGACAGATGACTGCTGGGATGGAGAGCTGGGAGTTGGGAGCAGCCAGACCCTCCTGCCTCGGTGGTGGGATGGGGACAAGGGACCTCCTTGGCTCTCCCCTCGTTGGGCTGAGCATCCGCTGGTGGCCACAATCCAACGGCAAGAGGGAGGTGATGGAAAGCAGGGAAATGAGGGGGGTGCTGGGACTGGGTGAGCCAAACCATTCTTTAGCTCTATGATCTCCCCACTTTCAGTGAAGTGGCCACATTGACTATCACTGCTCCAGATACTCCCACAGCTCCATCCCTGTCACCATTACAACTGGGAAGAAAAAGGTGACAACTACCCCTAGAAGCTACAGCAAAACCTACACCCTGTCCCTCTTCACCTTCAGCATGAAATGCATGGGGAAGATACAAGAGCACACAAAGTGCATGGTCAAACCTTGAGGCTTGGGAGGTTTGGGTTGGGGTGGGCAAGTTGCAGAATGCATGGTTCAGGAGAAGCATAGGGTTCATCATCAGTTCTCCGAGTACCAACTCAAAGCTTCTGAGTGTTCTCCTGGGAAGCGGGTGGACAATACATCCTCACCCCTGTATGTGTGGTAATCCAACATTACAGGACACTGCCAAGGAATGGACTTGAAATGGAAGTTACCAGGTAACTAAGGTAACTAGTAACCAGGAGCTTATGGTCAGCACCAGCTGGTCCAGCAAAGAAATTCCCTTCTCAATGTTAAACGTGATTACCAGTGCTAAAAATCACCAGTTTCCTTCTACCCACCCAAAATTTGCAGCTGCAAACTCCTCTGGGTACGTCCACCTTGATGTTTTAAGGTCCTGCTCTGGAAGGATAAATAAAATCTCACTGGCCAGCACGCAGAGACCCCAGGCTGGTTGTGTACTCCAGCTTCTGCACGCTAAGGGTATCTAGAAACCAAGCCTTGTTCTCCTCTGGGTTTCAGGCTGGGTTTCTCCTCTGGGTTCCAGGCTGAGCTTCAGCCAGGTTGTCCAAGAGTAAGAGTTTGCATTTCTCTCCCAAGACCCACCTCCAAGACAGGTGAGGACACATCTGACCACCACTTCATCTCCTCCACCACGTACTACAGGACAACCGACCACGACACACGTACCTAGGAGCTGCAAGACCTTCTTGGCTAGGAAACACATCTAATGGTGCAAAACCTTGGCGAGCTCCAGGGAAGGGAAGGGTGAATTCTGCTGTTGAAGTTGAAACTCAGCCTGGAATTGCTAAGCGACAGAAACAAAAGATGTTCTTCCCAACGGATGGCACGGGCTACAAACCCTGCAAGCTTGGTATTCTGCACCAAGAACTGCAAGCTCAAGGGGAAAAAAGCCCTAGAAGAGGCTTTTACACCCAAAATCCCCGAAACACCCACGCCCCCGGGGTTAAACACACAGCAGAGGTCGATGTGTGCTACAGAGGATGGAGGTGGGCACTGAGATAGGCATGGGGACATCTTTCTACCTCTTCTTCCTAAATATACCTGGAGATATTTATTGGATCAAGTAGCAAGGCTTGCTACATAATGCACATATGAACCTTTATAGAGAGATATATATAATATATATATTATATATATGTGGAGTGGTAACTGTGCCTTCTGCCATGGTGGGTGAAGGATGCACACAGAGCAGAAATGGCCCCAAATGGCCTCAAATGGCCCATTGGGGCAAGGGAGCTGGGGCAGGGCTGGAGCACAAGGAGAAGGATCTGGAGAACTTGTGAGGAGCAGCTGAGGGAGCTGGGGGTGCTCAGCCTGGAGAGAAGGAGGCTGAGGGGAGACCTTGTGCTCTCTGCAGCTCCCTGAGAGGAGGTTGGAGCCAGGGGGGGTCGGGCTCTGCTCCCAAGGAACAAGCGATGGGCCAAGAGGGAACGGCCTCAAGGTGCCCAGGGGAGGTTTGGGTTGGATGTGAGGAACAATTCCTGCCCCAAAGGGCTGTCAGGGCCTGGCCCAGGCTGCCCAGGGCAGGGGTGGAGTCCCCATGCCTGGAGGGATCTCAAAGCCGTGGAGATGTGGTGCTGAGGGCCATGGGGCAGTGGTGGCCTTGGCAGTGCTGGGTTAGTGGTTGGACTGGGTGATCTGAGAGGTCTTTTCCAACCCAAACAATTCCATGATTCCATGATTCCATGATCTTCAGGACCGGGCGTGAGCTCTCTGCTTAATTCAGGGCTGCCTAGGAAGTGGATGTGTTATGCAGATGACTCCTTGGGATGCACCCCCAGAGGAGCAGAGCCTATTAAGACACCAGACAATTAACCTGCAGCCCAGTAGGAACAGAGACCCCTGAGGGGGACACTGGTGTGCTAATGGCACCAGCCCCGGGGTTGGTGGTCCTGATGTGTGATCCCTCTGAATCGATACAACACTTAGAGTCAAAGAATCATTCTGGTTGGAAGGGACCTCCAGGGTCATCAAGTCCAACCTTTATCCCATCATATTCCTGACCATCAGACCATCAGACCATGGCCTCAAGTGTCTCATCAACCCATTTTTTGAACACCCCCAGGGACGGTGACTCCACCACCTCCCTGGGCAGCCTATTCCTCTTCTAACACCAGGAGGACCTCATTCTTCATACTCGGGGGCACTTTGTGGCCCCGAAGCACTTCACAAACAACACAGTAGGGAACCCAGCTCTATGTGCAAACCCTTCCCTTGCCAGGGGAGGGGTCGGTGCCTCCTCACTCCGCTTGCTGTGGTTTTAATGCCTGGTAAGAGGTTCCACAACAGGAATAATTATAAACCAGTTATGAAAATAGCTGACCACCCACGGAGGAGAGAGGTCCTCAGGGTTCAATTACGTGACAAAAGAAAACAATCAAGAGACACCCTGGGTCTGGCTTTTAGAAATGTCTTGCCTTTGTTATTCTTCCCTAATTGTGAAGGGTTTGGTAACCAACGTTAATTGTGAGCCAGCTGTGACTCCGGTCCCTGTGGTGCCCATCAACATTGGGTCTGCAGAGCCAGGATCAGCCAGAGCATCCCACCTGTTCCCACATGGGAATGAACATCCAAAAGGTCGTTATGGTTTTGAATTAAAGCTCCAATCCACCATGGAATGGGCTGCCCAGGCAGGTGGTGGAGTCACCGTCCCTGGGGGTGTTCAAAAAACGGGTTGATGAGGCACTTGAGGCCATGGTCTGATGGTCTGATGGTCAGGAATATGATGGGATAAAGGTTGGACTTGATGACCCTGGAGGTCCCTTCCAACCATAATGATTCTATGATGGTAATGTTGTTTTAATGCAATGCTGCTTTTCTCTTGCTCAACAGAGATTGTACCAGGGCAACTTGGGGGAAAGGTGGGTTTGGGGTTAAGGCTCGGGAATCACCAACCACAGGTTATCAGGGATGGGTTTCTCACATGGTCATCTCCAGTCCTCCTCCCTCTCAAGACTGAAAAGCAGCAGAAAAGCTTCTCCCACGAGCCACAGAGGGGAAAGAAAGTAACTTATCAACATCAACGTTATTCTCCAGCTCCTCAGCTGGAAGCACAAGGCATTTCTCCACTGCCTTCAGAACCATGGAGCAGCACATGGAGATCAGTGTCACAACAAAAATCATCCCAGTCTGACCACTACCACGTTCAGAAACCCACTGCACATACAGTGTCTGTAACAGGGGGATACAGGACAGATCCCAGTTGGTCTCCACCAAGGAACACGGTGATCACAGAGCCCAGAGAAGCTGTGGCTGCCCCTCCCTGGCAGAGTTGAAGGCCAGGTTGGCTGGGGCTTGGAGCAGCCTGGTGTGGTGGGAGGTGTCCCTGCCCATGGCAGGGGATGGCACTGGGTGAGCTTTAAAGGCCCTGCACACCCAAACCACTCCGAGATACGACGATTCTATGATCTTGGTTCCCACCTCACATCTCAGATATTCCTGGAGCCCAGCACCGTGCACAAACCTCTCCTTCAGTAGTGCCTCTTGGCCATAGCACCCATCTCCGAAGGCGCAGGGAAATGAGGACCAGCCTACACCTATCCATCACCACAAGGATGAGAAGAACCCAGCCCAGTCTATTAGGAATTTCATTTTAAAAGGAAGATACACGAGCCCATCACCATCACTCAGAGCAACATCATCCACTGCCAGCAGAGCAATCGGGTAAAATCACTGCATTATGAAGCACACACCCTGAGACTGCTGAAGTTTAGGTTGGAGATTAGGAAGAAGTTCTTTACTGGGAGGGTGGTTGGGCACTGGAATGGGCTGCCCAGGGAGGTGGTGGAGTCACCGTCCCTGGGGGTGTTCAAAAAACGGGTTGATGAGGCACTTGAGGCCATGGTCTGATGGTCTGATGGTCAGGAATATGATGGGATAAAGGTTGGACTTGATGACCCTGGAGGTCCCTTCCAACCAGAATGATTCTATGATTCTATTCTATGAAGGCAGCATGGGACAAAACTCCCAGGAGATTTTGAAATCCTTACCCTTTTGGGATCCCAAGCTCACTATGTTCTAAAGATTCAAACACACACGAGTTTTGTTCATCTGTGCACAAAAACCAAAGCCCTGACCATTCTCTGCACCACACGGAGGATGGAGCCTCCAGCAGGCAAAGCACAAAATGAGGGCAGATATAAAAAAGCAGCAGGGACAAGGAACCTCTTCTTTCTCCAGAGATCCTGCTGCTCAGCAAAGCCTTCACTCTGAAATGGGCTCCCACCAGCTCCCACAGCTCAGCGGGGTCCTGCACCTCTGTGCTCCCAGAGCAGGATTCGGCCGGTGCCATGGGGAGTTGCTCAGGAGATAGATGGAGCACTGGAATGACCTCCCAAGAGCCAGCACCAAAGCAGCTCAACACTGTCCCATCGATGATGACTGCTTCCAAGCAAGTGACCAAAACCAAAAATGAATTCTCAAATTGCTGGGGTTTAAAACGCTGCACGTGAAGTGGGAGAACTATGGAGTTCCTCCTCGTCCTGACACGCAGCCAGGAGAAGATGAAGGACCACTTGTTCCCTACAAGTAGCTACTCTCTGTGGTCCAGCAGCTGCCCCTTTATGCCCAGGAGATCTTTTGGGTCCAGTATAGTCCCTCAAAACCAACCTCTGCTTCGTTTTCCAGCAGAGCCTTCCCATTGAACTTGGCAACAAAGCCTCTGGAATGAGGGAAGTTGGCATTTCCATCCTTCCTCTGCAGAGCATCAACATCTGCCTTGGCCACCAGAAATGAGGAGAAAGACTTTCCCAGGGCAAGATAAGCTGTAGATGCCCACTCCAGAGATTTTTTGCAGCTTCTTTAAGCCATTGCCATCAGAGAGGGGATATCAGATCTGCTCCAAATCCACTCGAGCCGTGTATCACAACAGGACCCAGAGGACCCAAGCGCACAGCGTTATTATGATTGGCACCACATGAAGCCACAGAATTAGATTATCCCTGCCCCAGATGTCAAACCCTGAGTAGATCTGACTAAGTGAAAGGAAAAAAGATAAATTACCATCTCCATTTTATAAGCAGGGGCTCCGGCCAGGGGTTTCAGTGCCTTACCAAAAGCCCTGCCAGCCCAAACCTCACAGGAAAGCTGATCTCCACCAGCAAGCACTTTGGTTCTGCCTCACTCGCTTCACATTGGATCTATGAACCTTTCTGGTGACCAGGGAGCTGAGAAGATGAAAACCGCACACTCCTCCTCCCTGCTTAACATTCACTTCTCATCTAAGCAGTCACAGCAGCCTCCAGACTTAGACCAGGCAGCATCTCAGCAGCACCTCTGCATCTCTCAGTGGTGGACTTGGCAGTGCTGGGTTAACGGTTGGACTTGATGATCTTGAAGGTCTTTTCCAACCAAAACAATTCAATGACTATGATTCTATCCTAAGGGTGGTGAGACACTGGCCCAGAGAAGCTGTGGCTGCCTCTCCGTGGCAGTGTTGAAGGCCACGTTGGATGGGGCTTGGAGCACCCTGGTGTGGTGGGAGGTGTCCCTGCCCATGGCAGGGGGTTGGGACTGGATGATCTTCAAAGGTCCCTTCCCACCCAAACTCTTCTGTGGTTGTATGATCACATTGATAAACCAAAATTAAAAAGTTAAAGCCCAATTCACAAAGACAACTACGACCTTACAACTCACATCATTGCCAAGAAGTAGGACACCTTGCTTGTGCCAGAGAAGAGCATTACAGAGACACTACTCCCCAGAAGAAGACAGGACAGCTCTTGTTTTTTGGCCCTGCTCTGGCTTCTCCATATCACAGTGTGAGGCAGGCCTTGGGCTCAGGAAATGTGTGGGTGTAAACGGGTCATCGATTTACAGACAGCCCAAGGCAGCGCCTTTCGGCTGATGTAACAAGAACTGAAGGCAGGTGATGTGACCACATCCATCTTCTGGGGAAACCACAGCTCCTTCCACACAGGGGACTCACCATAAAAAGCCTCTCAGCACGTGTGGTGAGAAATGAGCATCTCTTCTGAACGAATGCAAGCACGAGAGAAAGGCAGCGTGCTAGTGAGAGTGATACCTTGGGGCAAGGGAAGGGACCCGGTGCCACCAGCACCACAGCTCAGCACCCCCAGCAAAGTCCTGGGGAACTTAGGGAGAAAAAGCAACTTGGGTTCCTGAAACTGTGTGATTAGAATCATAGAATCATGGAATCCCAGACTGGTTTGGGTGGGAAGGGACCTTAAAGCTCATCCAGTGCCACCCCCTGCCATGGGCAGGGACACCTCCCACCACACCAGGCTGCTCCAAGCCCCAGCCAACCTGGCCTTCAACACTGCCAGGCAGGGGCAGCCACAGCTTCTCTGGGCACCCTGGGCCAGGCTCTCACCACCCTCACACCAAACAATTTCTCCCTCCCATCCCATCTCCATCTCCCCTCTGGCACTTGGAACCCGTTGCCCCTCGTCCCATCACTGCCTGCCCTTGGCACCAGTCCCTCTCCAGCTTTCCTGGAGCCCCTTCAGGCACTGGAAGGTGCTCCAAGGTCTCCCCGGTGCCTTCTCTTCTCCAGGCTGAACACCCCCAACTCTCTCAGCCTGGCCCCAGAGCAGAGCTGCTCCAGCCCCCTGAGCATCTCCGTGGCCTCCTCTGGACTCTCTCCCACAGCTCCGTGTCCTTCTGCTGTTGGGGACCCCAGAGGTGGACCCAGCACTGCAGGGGGGCTCTCACAAGAGCAGAGTTCTCGTTAGATCAAGTTTGGTACAGACAGGTCAAACCCCAGGTAGACAGGAGTTGATGCTTTAACGGCTGCTGAAGCAGAGGGATGATAAACCCCATGGAGGACGTATCTCTCCCTCTTCTTGCACACCAGCCCTGCCAGAACCAGCTCCTTGCCCCCTCTGCTCTCCCCACACTGTCCACACTGGGAATCACATCCAAACACCCACGTTGGAACAATAAAACCCGGTGAGAGGCAGGAGAAAACCTTTACCCCCAGAATGCAACACCACAGAAGCCTTTCTGGTGATGGCAAAGAGAAGCCCTTGGAGAAGCACCTCTCGGGGGGGCCATGCAATGCTCTGGGCGTTCAACTTAATCTCTCTTAAACTTCAACTCTCCAGAATCTGATCCTCCCTCTGCTCAACCACATTCACTCGTAGAGCAGGTCCTGCAACATTTTTCCTGGGTTGAGCAAGATCGCTCAGGGGCCAAGTCTGCTGGCAAAGCAACGGCACGTTGAACAAGGGGTGAAGGCAAGGTGGTCCCCGTGGCCAACACATGTGGCTGCAACACATCCATGGCTCAGGGGAGTCACCAGAGCTTGGAGATGAAAGGTTCAGGCTGTGTTTTCAGACCTACGTCTGAAAGGAGCAGCCACACAGGAGCAGAGATGTTTTCAGCCTCACGACCTTGACAGCATTCCTCAGCCAACACGTTCTTCCCAGATCATGGACAACCCTCCCTAGAAGTGCCCTTCGTAATCACCCAGACAAAACAATTGCTACTTGAAAGCTGATTTCCCCAAGCTGGGTTTCATGTTTGGAAGGAGATCATTACAATCTGCAGGAGGACAAATAAAAATATAATGAGTGGCACAAGGCTCAGGTTCCTCAGCAAGGGCTGGGAATGAGCAACCACAAGTGCAAACTGCTTTGGGTGATGAGGACAAGGAAGATGCACTCATTGCAGAGACAAAGGGTTCTTTGTTCACCCAAAGAACCAAATGCCACCCCAAAAAACATTTCCACAGGGAAATGCAGTGATGGAACCACCAGCAGGGACTTCTCAAAGCCCATCACAGCAGCTTTAGGGGCCCAGCTGAGATGCTGGGTCTGGTCTGCTGGGTCAAAAGTAGAGCTAAAGAGCACCTGGGACAAAGCTATCAATGGTCAAGGATCCCCTGGGAATCTCCATCTTCCAGCACAACAGAGACAGAGCAAACCTGCTCCTACTTTATCCCAAGTACTTGGAAGAACAAACCTTCCTGCTTCAGGGATGTAACAGCTACTAATTACCAGGATTAGAGACAACTTCCCTGGAGATAAGCTAGTCCATCATTGCTACTGCTGGTCTCTCAGGGGCTCCTGGCAGCACTGGACAGTGCTGGGCAGGGAGGAACTCTGGCTCCCCACTGCCCAATGCCATCTGTGTGCCCTCCCAGTTGCTCACAGAGTCACAGCATGTCAGGGGTTGGAAGGGACCTTGAAAGCTCCCCCAGTCCAACCCCCTGCCAGAGCAGGACCACCCAGAGCAGGCACACAGGGATGCATCCAGTCAGGGTTTGAATGTCTCCAGAGAAGGAGACTCCACAGCCTATTCTTTAGTGTGAGAGTGGTGAGAGCCTGGCCCAGGGTGCCCAGAGAAGCTGTGGCTGCCCCTCCCTGGCAGTGTTGAAGGCCAGGTTGGATGGGGCTTGGAGCACCCTGGTGTGGTGGGAGGTGTCCCTGCCCATGGGACTGGATGAGCTTTAAGGTCCCTTCCCACCCAAACCATTCTATCATTCTATGTCATGATGTCAGCACGCACCTTGGCCATGACCTGGGAGCAGGGACAAGGATCACAAAGCTGCTCAAGCTCAGAAGCACGGTGGCTGTAGTGGATCCAGGTGAGGACAGGTGATATAACACCAATCCCATGGGAAGCTGCCCTGGAGCACGCAGAGCCGGCCACGCTCCCAGCACTTGAAGTCCTGGCTGGTATTGTAGCTCCAACAGCCTTCAACATCCACCACACAGAGCACCTACTGCTCTCTCCTCTGGTGCTCAGGCACTGAGCCCTTGGTGTCCCCTCAACCCTGCCTTTTAAAGTCCTCAGCCTTGTTAAGTAATCAACCTTATTAGTGCAAAGCAATTATCACCTGGGAGTGCAGTGATCAGTGGGGCTGCCCTACCAACCAATGCTCTGCTCAACCTCTACAGGTGGCCAACAAAGCCCTTCTCCAGCATCACCTTTCTGCAGCTCTTGGTGGGCAAACAAACAGCAGGGCACGGCCATGCAAGCAGCCAGATCAGGAGTTGGGTTGCTCTTCTTGTTCAAAGACAGAGGGAAAAATAAAGAGTGTTTTACTTTATGTGACAATATTCCCTGAGGATCACACCAGAGCTGTGCAAGAGGTGCTGGGGCAGGAGGTGAGGGGACACCTTCCCATCTCAACTCCTTCCCTTCCCGATTCCTTTCCCAGCACAGGGATGAAGCACCAGAGCGAGCAGCAAGCTCAGCGTGGGAAGAAGCACCTTCTCCAAGCCTTGGGCTGTAAAATCCCTGGAGAAGAAGCTGCAGAGCCTTGTTAGCAGGCAGTGAAATTCATCTGCTGGGTGTTGGGATGCTGGGGGACACTGGAGCACCCCTGGACTGCGCTCACCAAGGGCAAAGGGGTTCCTGAGCTGGGGGGATGAGTGAAGCCACAGCTGCTTATGGGCAGATGCCACCTTACTGCACCACCGAGAGGAAGAGATGAGTGGAGAGAGGAAGGAAGACTCAGAAGCTAATGAATAATACCAAGAACTGGAGGTTTCACTGTCTCAACCCTTGACTTTCTGCCCTGTAAGTAGAATTATGTCATTATTGAAACACATCTTCTGCTCCAAAAGCAGAACTTTCTGAGGGATTTCCATGGATTCCAGCCCTTCTGGAGGGCTCTCTGCAACCAATTCCATGGCATCAGGTGCCCCAGCAAACCCCGGGACTCTGCACAGCCTGAGTTGGATTTGAGTTTACAGAGGTTAAATTCCATCCTAGGGGCCCCTCCAGGGTCTCAGCTGCAGGAGAAGAGAATTACACGTGCAGCATCAAAAGGGGTAAAGGGATCCCCCAAATCCCTGGTGACTGCAGGAGAGCTGTCATTAATGGGTGCAAGGTGGAACACAGGAGGTTCTGGGTGAACATAAGGAAGAACTTTGTCACTGTAAGGTGACAGAGCCCTGGGCCAGGCTGCCCTGAGAGGCTGTGGAGTCTCCTCTGGAGACATTCAAACCCTGACTGGATGCACTGGAATGGGCTGCCCAGGGAGGTGGTGGAGTCACTGTCCCTGGGGGTGTTCAAAAAACGGGTTGATGAGGCACTTGAGGCCATGGTCTGATGGTCTGATGGTCAGGAATATGATGGGATAAAGGTCGGACTTGATGACCCTGGAGGTCCCTTCCAACCATAATGACTCTATGCATCCCCGTGTGACAGCTCTGGGTGCTCCTGCTCTGGCAGGGGGGTTGGACTGGGGGAGCTTTCGAGGTCCCTTCCAACCCCTGACACTCTGGGATTCTGTGATCCAGCCTCTGGTATCCACACATTTTAAGGAAAAACAAATGTAATCCTCTGATCCTACACCATTTTTCCTGCAGATTGCTTCCAAATCCATACTCCTGTTGAGAAGCAAAGGAATTTTTTGTCTGCAAGAGAAGTATCCAGACCAAGAACCGAAGCTTCCTCTCTCCTTACCTGTGCACCTCCACAAAGAGCCTAGAGAGAAACCAGGTGGATGAAAAGGGTGGACACGGTGGTTTCCATACTTGATACTCAAAGTGCGATTACACTGGGAGTAGAAATTTGGCACCCGAATTTCTTCCACAAAAAAAGAGAAATCAGAGCCAGTCACACTGCAGCTCCACTGTGAAGACACTCTGGCACTGGAAAGGTGACCAACCATGTTTACCCCACAGTCTACTCACAGCTTCTGTTTGCAACCTACTGAGCACATCACATACTCCCTGCAGCAGAAGTGCAGCAGGCTTAGGGCTCCAGTGAGGTGGCAACCACCAGAAGAACCAAGCACTGCATAAACATCAAGAGCTCCTTGCAAGCCCTCTAGCTGGGCTCATCCTCACTCAGTTGAGGCATCTCCTTGCCCCAGGTTCTCCATACCAACCTTGGACAAGAACAAGCCCCTCTGGGAACAGCTTCCAGATGTCCACCTGCTTGTATAGGTGGACATCTGAAGGAGGCCATTGCTCTTGCAGCCTTAAGCTGCTTGCCTCTAGCCACATTTGGACTAGATGATTGTTGCAGGTGCCCCCCAAGTGAAACAGTCTAGTCTAGTCTACCCACCACCAACTGCCATCATGACCAACCATAGATGTGCTTCTCCAGTAACATGACTCCCATCTTACTGATCAATGCTCAATTGGAAAGATGGAACCTTCTGGAAGCTTTACTGCTGGGTATTTCACACGGCTGTTAGGCTGTGGACTGCTAACCTTAGAGAACATATGGTACCATCATCTGCTCCAAGCAGGCTGCAAGCACTCTTGAGCCCACACCACATCCCCAAAAGAAGAACTGGGGCAGCCTCGCGTAGGGTCAGGATCTCCATTTGTTGCAGAAGGGTGCACAGGAGGGAGAGCCACTAAAAAGAGACCGTCACGCTCAATCCAGAGAAGATGCATGGGTGAGGGAAGGTGAGAGGCTTCTTAATTCTTCAGGACTGGCATGTGTTAGTTGGGAATTAAACACAAAGCAACGCTCCTTCTCAGAAGGAAGGCAGAAGTTCAAGCAAACATCCCTGTGCACACGTATATCCCTTGCTTGTGTAAGAGTCTGTCAGCTTCCATGCAAATTTTGTGGCCTTTGGATATTTTCCACATTACCATCCTAGCTCTGGAGTTGTTCCACTTGGCCAAGCTGAGCCTCAGCCACCAGTCTGATGCTTGAAAAACACACCCCAGCCTGCTCTTGGGTAGTGAATCTTTCACGCCCGTGACCACAGAAGTGAGACTTTCCCTGTGCAGCACATCCTGTCACCATGTGAAAGAAGACACTGGTAATTAATTATGAAAACCTAGGGGTTTGCACCAACCAGGCTGGCAGCCAGCGAGTCAGTGCAGCCACTGG
Organism: Aegotheles bennettii; assembly: GCA_013398125.1. NCBI lineage: Eukaryota > Metazoa > Chordata > Aves > Caprimulgiformes > Aegothelidae > Aegotheles > Aegotheles bennettii. The sequence goes on along the minus strand of VZRW01006794.1, from coordinate 14,126 downwards.
CACCACCAGCCCCTTGCTCATCAAGCTTCCTCTTGGGGTGGGACATTTGATGAAGAAGTTCAATGACACAGACCTTAAAAATATGGGTAACATCAGCTTAGGAAGATCCAAGGGTGATGTTGGCCAACATGTAAGCCCCATGGCTACCCCCAGGCCAGTTGCCTTTCTTGTTGCTGTCGTAGGAGGACATCACAGGAGGCTTTTCTCTCCACCTAGGAACGGAGAAGGATGGAGGAAGCTAAAATACCCTACAGCTCATTTCTTTCTGCAGCACAAATTAACATCAGCCAATTCTCAGCGGAAGTTCAGTTTTATCCCCACCACCTCCAAGGCTGGGAATGCCCTCTAAGGTCACCACAACCTGGAGAAGAGGAGGTGGGGAGTGTTTGTGTGACAGCGAAGCTTCTCCCATCTGCGATTTTGAGTCTTCTCCAGCACAAGGAAGCTGTCAGAAACGCACTTGATAAGCAAAAAAAAAATAAAACAACCAACAGCAAAATGCAAACTCAGCCTTCTGGAGACCTTCAAGTGAGCAAGAGAAGAGCATTGGTGCCACATGAGTAGAGGCCAACCTGTGTGAGTACAGGGCTGCACTGGGCTCTCCAGCATGGTGCAGGTGAGAAGATGAATGGGTTGCAGGAGCTGTTGGATGCTCATGCTGATGGTGAACCTTCATCTGCTCAAAGTCCCTCACCCTTCCCCCGGTGCCACTGAGCCTCCTTCCCTCCCCAGCTGATGGTGGCACTAAAAATAGCCTGGAGACCTTGCAGAACCCCAACTGAACACAACCCATTGCATCACTTGGATATATGGATCACTTAAGCAACGCTCTTCCGTAACCAAGATCCATCCCAACCGTGCGGGTCCCTCGCCGGCCAAGCTTTGCCCGCAGCCCAAAGTCCACCCTGCTCCAGGGTTATTTTCAGTAATTGTTAAATTGCTGCTTACTTTTGGCCAAGAAAACCCTCGGCACCCAGCAGCTGGCTCCAGCCAGTGTTTGATTAAACACAGTCCTGTGTCCTTACACAATAACTCCAGGAGCGCTCCACCAGCAAGGCGTGCAATCAATTACCTCGCTGCTCAGGACATCCTGAAATACTAGGAGCTCGTGTCCTAATTAAATAGTTTATTCAGGCAAAAAAAACCTGAAATTACACTGGATAATTACGTAACAAATTAAACACTTTTACACTGTAATCAATATCCCTAAATGCCAGGGAACTCCTGATGCTGTGGCATGATAAATGCCTCCTACGTTACCACCCGCTAGAGCGAGGGACTGACAGTGAATAATGGAGTTAATTCTTCATAGGGGGTTCAAAACCACACCAGGTGATGATCCTGAGAAGGTGGCACCTTCCTTAATGTCAATTAAGTTGCAGAGAACATCCCTCTGCATAGCTCTTGATTGCTCCAGTTACGTTTAGTTTAGGAATTATGGAATCCCAGACTGGTTTGGGTTGGAAGGGACCTCAAAGCTCACCCAGTGCCACCCCCTGCCACAGCCAGGGACACCTCCCACCACACCAGGGTGCTCCAAGCCCCAGCCAACCTGGCCTTCAACACTGCCAGGCAGGGGCAGCCACAGCTTCTCTGGGCACCCTGGGCCAGGCTCTCACCACCCTCACACCAAACAATTTCTCCCTCCCATCCCATCTCCATCTCCCCTCTGGCACTTGGAACCCGTTCCCCCTCGGCCCATCACTCCCTGCCCTTGGCACCAGTCCCTCTCCAGCTTTCCTGGAGCCCCTTCAGGCACTGGAAGGTGCTCCAAGGTCTCCCCGGTGCCTTCTCTTCTCCAGGCTGAACACCCCCAACTCTCTCAGCCTGTCCCCAGAGCAGAGCTGCTCCAGCCCCCTGAGCATCTCCGTGGCCTCCTCTGGACTCTCTCCAACAGCTCCGTGTCCTTCTGATGTTGGGGACCCCAGAGGTGGCCCCAGCACTGCAGGGGGGGTCTCACAGAGCAGATCAGAGGGGGACAATCCCCCCCCTGGCCCTGCTGCTCACGCTCTGGGGATGCAGCCCAGGATCCCGGGGGCTTTCTGGGCTCCAAGCGCACACGGCCGGCTCATGGGGAGCTTCTCCTCACCCAGCACCCCCAAGTCCTTCTCCTCGGGGCTGCTCTCAAGAAGCACAGGGATCTCCTGTCCTGGGTGTTAGTGGGGGAACCTCACATCCCAAACACTACAACTGTAAATAACCATGAGTTATACTCAGTAACACCTAAACACAACACATAAACTCATGGACATAACTCATTCTATATAAATATCAACATAGAAGCTCAGGTCTTGTCCCAGTTATTGTTATCTTGTCCCAAAAACTGCCATTGGTTAGGAATATGATGGGATAAAGGTTGGACTTGATGAGCCTGGAGATCCCTTCCAACCAGAATGATTCTATGATTCTGTGATTCTATTGCCAAGCTCTGGTGAGCAGAAGAACATCTAAGAGGAACCCGAAAGGTTCCTACCTGGGATCTACTGTGGGTCTTGCTGGGTAATAAAGTGAAAATGATAGAAATAAAAGATAATTATTAACCTCCACGGTGCTTCACCTCAGTATATGAAACGCAAATGAAAAGTATTGGTATAGGTTGAGGAGAACAGCAAAGCTCTTTGGAGGAACTCTTGGGAGGAGTTACTCAGCTGGGCACTGGGAGGTGAGCAGTGAGGCACTGGAAATGTGCAGTGGGGCAGGTCAGAGTCTGTTGGTGTAAGGGGAGCTTAAAAAGGGGAAAAAAAGGAAGGAAAAGGAGAGAAATAAGGGGAAAAAGATAAAAAAAGGGGGGAGGGGAGGAAAAAGGGAGGAAGGGGAGAAAAAGAGGGGAAAGAGGGGAAAGGGAGAGGAGAAAATAAGAATAAAGGAAGGAAAGAGAAAAAGGAGGAAAAAGAAAGAGGGAAAAGAAAAAATAATGGGGGAAAGGGGAAAGAGAAAAAATAAAGAAAAAAGGGGCAAAAGGGGAAAAAAGGGGGAAAGGGAAAAGGGAGAAAGGAGAAAAAGGAGAAAGGGAGAAAAAGGGAGAAAGGGGGGAAAGACAAAATAAAAAAGGAAGAAAAGGGAAAAAAGGGGGAACAAGGGGGAAAAAGAAGGGAGGAAAGGGAAAAAAGGGAGGAGGAAAAAAAAAAGAAAAAGAAAAAAAGAAAAAATCTCTACTGGATGGGAATTCCAGGAATGCCATTTTTCCATCAGTCACTCCAAAAGACATTTTCATTTAATTTGACCGTGGAAACACTCTCCAGCCCCACGGTCTGGGCAGCCTTTACAGCACAAAGCTTCCTTTGGCCTTGCCCATCTCTTTAAGCCAGGGATGGAGCTCCCTCTTACCATCACTTTTCTTTCCCATCCTCTGGATTTCATCTTGGCACTGGGATGATACCACTGAACCCTTTATGTAGAACTCTCCATCATGGCTTGGACACCATGTTCAAGCACTCAACTGGGGCTCTCTTGGACACCATGAGGAGGAGGAAGAGGAGGAGGA
>VZRW01006793.1:49986-60556 GCA_013398125.1 Aegotheles bennettii | reverse complement strand
GGCCTGAGGTGGGCCTGGGGGTGTTGGGTCCCCTGCAGTGTGGTGAAGGGGCCGTGGGGTTAGAGGGATGCAGGAGAAAGGGCTTGGGGTTTGGGAGATGCCCTGGTGATGGGGCTGGGTCTCTTTGGTCCTGTGTGTGGGGTCCATGCTGGGTCTCTTTGGTTCCACGTGGTCCATGCTGGGTCTCTGGTTTCATGGGATCCATGTTGGCTCCATGATGCCCCGTGGCCTGTCCAGCCTTGGGCTTCCTCTTGCTTTTCTGCTCTGCCTTTGCTGTGCTGCCCCTGGTCTTTGCTCAGATCCCCCTCGTGTGATTCAACCTCTTGATGTTTCCATGTTATCTCCATGGTTGCATCACATCTAAAACCCAAACCACAACCTGGGGTTGGTAGAGAGGATGAAAACAAGAGGTTGACCCCGGGGTTCATTAATAACATGTTCCATTTCTCTGGAGCATCCTGGGCCTTAAACTTCTCCTCCAAAGAGATATCGAGGTGTGGTTGCCTTTGGTGGAGGCTTGAGGGTGCTGAGGGTACCGTTGTCTGATCAAAGCAGGGACCAAGTGGGTCCTTAAATTGGGATTTTCCTCTTGGATGGGTTCACTGTGGGCTCCTTGCTCAGCCTCGGGGGAACTCATGGTGGTCGTTGTCCATCTCATGTCACAGAAGGTGCAGTAGAATGTTGGTTCTTAAGGGATTCAGCTGAGGTTTGGTGATGAGTTGACTCCTAACCCAAACAACTCTGGTTATTTTGCCTCGTTTAGAAGTTCAGAATATGAAAACAGAGGTTTCTTTTTTGTGATTTACTTGAGGAACTTGGTGATTACCACCTTGGTAGCACCTACCAAGGGAGGTGTCCACGCTCCAGTGTGTCCTGGCACGTCCTGGCATTGTTTAATCCTTCTCTAACTGGGTGGTGAGGTGGTGCTCACCTTTCTGCCACGTCGTCCTGAGTTTCTCAATCCAGGTTAGTAAGGTCCAGTGACGTGGAGGTCCACAGAGGGACCTTCTCTGGGGGTTATTAACAGGAGCCATGAGACTTTGCTCATGGCCAAGCTCGTTCTGCTGAGTTTCTCTCCCTGTTATTGTGTAGAGCTGAGCTTTCCATGAGGGGAAAGCAGGATGCAGCCTCCCCGAGAGGAAAAGCAGCTGAAAAGAAAAGCTCCTGCTGAAGGAAAAGCTCTTTCCTTTCTTCTCTCTCCTGCCTGGTGGATTTAGAGGGAGCAAGATGAAGCTGTTGTGGAGGACGCAGCATGTGGGATGTTCTTCTCATCTGCTTTATTGCTGCCTTTCATTACATTTTGGGTGAGATTTTCCAACTCAGTCCCTGGGAGGACTTGAGCTGCTCTTAACTTCTTTTTCCACGAGTGGTATCTCATCCCCAGTACCTCCAATGGCTCCTGGTAGCCCACAATGGCTCCTGGTAGCCCACAATGGCTCCTGGTAGCCTGATTCTGTCAAGGACCTTTCTAAATCCCTTTTTCCTTGAGGTTTTTTGCAGCCTCCTGTGACACAGCTCCACTGTTTAATGACAAAAGGACCTCCTTTGGTTTTACACCCATTAAATGAAAGTTGCTTTGGTGTCTCCCTCACACTGCCCCTGTGAGGAACACAAAATAATCATTCCCTGTTGGTGTTTTATGACTCCTGGTGTCTCTTCCAGATCCAAGCTGTGCTCTGTGAACCTTGTCTACATTTTCCAGCCCTGTTGGTCTCACCTGAGACCTTTCCAAGCTCATCAGGAGCCCATTCCCTGAATTATTTTTCCTCTCAGGCACGTTGCTTTACATCAGGCTCTGAATTTCACCCGTTGTCTCCATGACTTTTACAACCCCTTGTTGGGTTTCCTTGGGAGTGATCTTGCCTGCAGATGCTGTCATCTCACTACTGCAGGTCTTCTCCAAGTCTTTTGTGGTGATTGCAGCAGAACCCTGGTAGGGGATTTGGGGGAATAGAGAAGAAGGGGGGACCTGCTGGTCCTCACCAACTGCGGTGAAAAGGGCTTTGAGAAGAGAAGGTGCTGAGCTTGCTCAACCTTCAGGGAACAGGGACTGAAAATCCAACAAGGAGCCTCCTTCAGTTCAGGACTTACTCACAAATGAGGTCTCTGGGCTGCAGCGTGAGCAGCAGGGCCGGGGGGGGATTGTCCCCCTCTGCTCTGCTCTGTGAGACCCCCCCTGCAGTGCTGGGGCCACCTCTGGGGTCCCCAACATCAGAAGGACACGGAGCTGTTGGAGAGAGTCCAGAGGAGGCCACAGAGATGCTCCAAGGGCTGGAGCAGCTCTGCTCTGGGGCCAGGCTGAGAGAGTTGGGGGTGTTGAGCCTGGAGAAGAGAAGGCTGCAGGGAGACCTTGGAGCACCTTCCAGTGCCTGAAGGGGCTCCAGGAAAGCTGGAGAGGGACTGGTGCCAAGGGCAGGGAGTGATGGGCCGAGGGGGAACGGGTTCCAAGTGCCAGAGGGGAGATGGAGATGGGATGTGAGGAGGAGATGAAGGTGGTGAGACCCTGGCAGAGGTTGCCCAGGGAAGTTGTGGGTGTTGGAGGGGGTGAAGGCCAGGTTGGCTGGGGCTCGGAGCAGCCTGGTGTGGTGGGAGGGGTCCCCGCCCATGGCAGGGGGTGGCACTGGGTGGGCTTGGAGGCCCCTTCCCACCCAAACCAGTTGGTGCCCCTATGGATTGCACCACTCCCAGCACGGCGCTGCTCATCATTTCCTAATCAGTGAGGAAAGAAGTGATGCAACACCCAGGGCTCCACCAACACAGGGGATGATCTGGTGCCTTCTGCTGAGCTTCCCTGACTTGTTGCACCTCCTGGTACTGATCCAGCAGCAAAGGGGGTGTTTTACTCCATAAAAAAATGTGTGTTTGAGTTTTGGGTATAATTTAGGTCTGGGAAACACCACTCATGGACAAATAGGTTTAAAATAAGCCTTCTCTGGCTTTGCTTGGTTCTCCTGAGCAACCAGGGTTTCAGGTTTGTTATTCAAGACCTTTTTTACTTCCCTGGGGGAAGTCTGACCCGTGCAGGCTGAGCTGGGGTGGTTTTGGGTGTAAGTTGCAGTTTTGGGCACCGCAGTTCAAAAAGGACATCAAACTATTGGAGCACATCCAGAGGAGGCCAAGAGACCAGAAGGGCCTTCACCAGAAGACTTAGGAGGAGCAGCTGAGGGCACTTGGGTTGTTCAGCCTGGAGAAGAGGAGGTTAAGGGGTGACCTCAGTGCAGTCTGTGGCTTCCTCCTGAAGGGCTTCACAGGACTTCACTCCTGTGACAGTGACAGGACTGGGGGTGACAGCAGGAGCTGAGTCAGGGCAGGTTCAGGTTGGGTGTCAGGAGAAGGTTAGTCACCCAGAGGGTGGTGGAGCACTGGCACAGCTCCCCAGGGCAGTGGGCACAGCACCAACCCTGCCTGAGCTCCAGCAGCGTTTGGATGATGCTCTCAGGCACATGGGGTGACTTGGGGTGTCCTGCACAGGGACAGGAGTTGGTCTCCATGATCCTGGAGGGTCCCTTCCAACTTGCCATGTCCTATGACTCTATGAAACAGCCTGAAATTGCAGCAGGGGAGGTTCAGGTTGGACATGAGGGACAATTCCTTTCCTGTGAGGGTGATTGGGGGTGGGAATGGGTTGCCCAGGGAGGTGGTGGAGTCCCCGTCCCTGGAGGTGTCCAAGAGGTGTCTGGATGTGGCGCTGGGTGCTGTGGGTGAGTGGGGATGGAGATAGGGGTTGGACTGGGTGAGCTTGGAGGTCCTTTGGGGAGTCCTGCACAGGGACAGGGTTTGGACTCGATGATCCTGGAGGGTCCCTTCCAACTGGACATGTTCTGTGATTCTATGAGGGTGGTCAAACACTGGCCCAGGTTGCCCAGAGAGGTGGTGGCTTCCCTGTCCCTGGAGTTATTCAAGGCCAGGTTGGATGGGGCTTGGAGCAACCTGATCTGGTGGGGGATGTCCCTGCCCTAGGGCTAGGAGGGTTGGACTAGGTAACCTTTAAGGTCCCTTCCAACTCATGCAGTTCTGTGATTCTTTTTCTGCTGTCGTTGTTCCTGTGAAGTCCTGCAAGTTGAAAGATCTTCTCTCCCTGCTTTATACTGCCCAAAAAATCTCAAAGTGAATAAAAAAACCCCCAAAACCCCTGCAGTGTCCCGTTATCATGAAACCATGGAAGAGTCAGCTGAGAAGGTGGTGGAGCAACCTCGAAGGTGAGCTTGCTGCTGTCTCAGAGGAGAGGAAATGCACGGGGAGGTACCAGACTCTTTTTCTAAAGGGGCTTTTTGGATGTTTCCTGCTGGCTCACAACGTTCACACAAAGCCTTTCTGAAGCTGGTGGCTTACATAACGGGCGCTGAGCTCATGTTTTCATGTTCAATTAACAGGAAAACCCCACCAAGTTTTTGCAGGGAGCCTCGAGAATGGTCATGTGGTGATGTGAGGCTTTTTCAAGTCCAAGTTTTTCTTTTCTTGCTGTGTTTTCGGTTTTTTTTAATTTTTGTTTAAAGTAGCAAATGGTTCCTGCTCCTGAGGTCCTGCAGCAAGGGAAAACAGGGACAGACTTCTCAATCCATCGTCCCGTGGATTGCAGACATCTCCTTGCAGGAAGGTGTGGGGGTAAGGGCTGCTGGGGACACACCAGGGCTCTCCCATCTCCAGTCCTTTGTGTCCTTTATTATGGGGAGCAGCTGAGGGAGCTTGGGGTGTTCAGTCTGGAGAAGGTCTAATGGTCCAATGGTTAGGAATATGATGGCATAAAGGTTGGACTTGACCCTGGAGGTCCCTTCCAACCATAATGATTCTAAGAGGAGGCTCAGGGGGGACCTCATGGCTCTCTACAGCTCCCTGAGAGGAGGTTGGGGTGAGGGGGGGGTCGGTCTCTTCTGCTGTGAAAGTCAAAGGACGAGAGGGAACGGCCTGAAATTGCATCAGGGGAGATTCAGGTTGGACATGAGGGACAATTCCTTCCCTGGGAGGGTGATTGGGGGTGGGAATGGGTTGCCCAGGGAGGTGGTGGAGTCCCCGTCCCTGGAGGTGTCCAAGAGGCGTCTGGATGTGGTGCTGGGTGCTGTGGGTGAGTGGGGATGGAGGTGGGGGTTGGACTGGGGGAGCTTGGAGGGCTCTTCCAACTTCCATGATTCCATGACAAGAACAGGGTTCCAGGCTTTTATTTTTCAACTTCTTAAGCCGAGTGGGTGCTGAAGTGGCCTTCTCACTGCCCAGAGCTCGTTGTGCTGATGCTGATGATGGTGCTGAGGCTCTACCCTTGCAGTATCATGCAGTAAAGCCCTGATTATCTGCTCTGCCTTGGGTTTTTTTATTGCCTAATGGCTGAAAATCAGATTAAAACGTTCTCTTTGCCTTTCTCAGGAAGACTTTTTTCAGCTGAGGGAAATCTTTTGCTCGATTTAAGCTTTAGCTTGGCTCCATTGTACTTAATGTCCTTATTCCACCGCTCCTGGCTGTCACCTTCACACGCATTTTGGAATGAAATGGGAGAGCAAGGTCTCCCTGACTCTGTTCAACGCTGGAGGTGACTCCGTGTTTGCACACACCAAGGTCCTGCAAGCCTTTGCTGGAGCACGCTGGAGCAGTCTGGCCAGCAGTGAGATTTGCAAAGCCATGGGGATTTTCAGGATGGGGGGACCTTTACGGGCTGAATTTCAATTGCACTCTGCAGTTTTCCAGGTTTGAAAGGAGTTTGCTGAAAGCACTTGGACCACCTCAACTCTGAGATCCTTGTCCTACGGATCAGGCTGAAGGTTTTGGGGAGCTTTGCTTCATGGAAGGTTCATACCAAATCCTTCTTGTAGATAAGAAGTCATGAGATGGCTCTGGTGGCCACTGCTGGCCGGTCTAAGGGGAGGTGTCATCCCTGCCTATCCAAAAACTTGGGTTTCCTTTCAAGTCCTCTCCTTGCTACACAAGAAGCTACATTTCCATACCTGCAGCTTTCTGCTGAGCAGGTTGATAATTAACTGTAGTTACTGGTATTTATGAAATGCTTCTCTGCAGGTTGCCCTTGAAACCGGTTCTCTGGTGCCTTCACATCAGCCTGATTTGGAGTTAGATGAAGTCTTTGCTTGGGTGTGGAGTGCACTCAGGTTTGCCTTGCTTCAAACCCTGTGAAAATCATAGAGTCATGGAATCATTAAGGTTGGAGGAGCCCTTCAAGCTCACCCAGGCCAACCCCCACCTCCATCCCCACTCACCCACAGCACCCAGCGCCACATCCAGACACCTCTTGAACACCTCCAGGGATGGGGACTCCACCACCTCCCTGGGCAACCCATTCCCACACCCAGTCACCCTCCCAGGGAAGGAATTGTCCCTCATGTCCAACCTGAATCTCCCCCTCTCATCCTTTCACTGTGGGCACGGCAGAAGAGACCGACCCCCCCCTCACCCCAACCTCCTCTCAGGGAGCTGTAGAGAGCCATGAGGTCCCCCCTGAGCCTCCTCTTCTCCAGGCTGAGCACCCCCAGCTCCCTCAGCTGCTCCTCAGAAGTTCTCCAGATCCTTCTCCTTGTGCTCCAGGCCCTTCCCCAGCTCTGTTCCCTTCTCTGGACACCCCCCAGCCCCTCGATGGCTTTTTTGCAGTGAGGGGCCCAGAACTGACCCCAGCACTCGAGGTGCAGCCTCACCAGTGCCCAGCACAGCGGGACAATCCCTGCCCTGCTCCTGCTGCCCACACTGTGCTTGATGAAGGCCAAGATGCCATTGGCCTTCTTGGCCACCTGGGCACACTCATCCCCTGGATTCAGTTCTCCTAGCACGTTGTGAGCTTGCATCTTAAAAATATTGAGATCTTCACGAAAGCAAAGCTGCTTTGGAGACCCACCTGCAACGAGGAGAAGTGTGCTGGTAAAAAAAGGGTCTGAGAGGGGAAGATCATGGTCCTTTTAGATGGTTTGGGTGTCCCAGTAGGGTGTGTGTGTGCCACCCACGAATGCTTTTGGCTTCGGGAGGAATTTTAGTTAAAAATATGTGTGTGTATATATATTTAGTGAAGGGGTTGATAGTCCCTTCCTGCAGACAGCACCAGAGAGCAGTGAAATGGAGAAGTACTTACGTTATCTTGCTTGCAAGGAGCTGAGTGCTTTTCCCACAGCTGCTTATTTTTAGCAGTAGATATCAAGCAGAGGAACTGTGGGCTTGGACACTGCTCCTTTGATCCAGCTGCTGGAATAATCCCCTTTGTGGCTGCTATTGAAATAGGGTGTTCAAAAAAGGGGTTGATGAGGCACTTGAGGCCATGGTCTAATGGTCCAGTGGTCAGGAATATGATGGGATAAAGGTTGGACTTGATGACCCTGGAGGTCCCTTCCAACCATAATGATTCTATGATTCTATGACATGTAGAGCAAATGGGACTGACTGAATGGAAGGGAGAGGAGCTCAGTGGGGGCATGAGAAGGAGCAGAAGTTGGCACTTGGAGACAAACAGTTTGAGAAGACCATGCTGGATGTTCTCCTTCCTTTTTCAGTGTGAAACCATGGTGCTCTCACAAACCCTGTCTTGTAAAGGGAGGGTTAACCTTCCTAGGAGAAACCAGCAGCAGGTTGATGAGATCTGATTTTTCCAATGCTCATTAATCAGGACTGACTTTCCCATCGCCATGGCAATGGACAGAGGGTTTTTACATCATTTTTCTCTTTTCATCTACACCCGTAAAAAAAAGATTAAGAAGCTCCTTTATCAACCCAAATGAGACCGTGCTGAAACCTTGGCTCCTTGAATCATAGAATCATTATGGTTGGAAGGGACCTCCAGGGTCATCAAGTCCAACCTTTATCCCATCATATTCCTAACCATCGGACCATCAGACCATGGCCTCAAGTGCCTCATCAACCCGTTCTTTGAACACCCCCAGGGATGGTGACTCCACCACCTCCCTGGGCAGCCCATTCCAGTGCCCAACCACTGATCCGTCTGGGTTGCTTTTCTTTTTTCTCTGGAGCTTTTGAATGGGAAATAATAACTGACACGAAGCCTCTTCTCATCCGAAGCTGTGGGAGATATGGACGGTGTGGAGCTCTCCGCTGGGGACACCTGGTTTAGACCTTCGATGGATGAACCTGCCTGTGGAACCCCTTGTTCTTTGGGGTATTGAAGTGACCTGTCATGGGTAGCTTTTCATTTTTTAACAGAAAAACCCCTGTTTTCCCCAGGACTGCTGGGGTTGTGTTTCCCTTCCCCACCTGCTGGCCTCGCTGACCGGTTTCATACTGGGGTGATGGAGCACTTGGTAGCGACGAGGCCCCATCAAGCTTCAGGAAAAGAGGTTGGATCTAGAAGGGGAATCTTTTTGTGGAAGGCTCAGGATGAGCTCAGCTGTTACCAGCTATCAGGAAAGAGATTTGGAAGATTTGTGGTGAAGTTTCAACTGTAGAAAACGTTTTGATTGGAGCTCCTGCTTTGTTAAACCCCAGAGAACATCCCCAGGAGTCAAATCCATAGGGAAGCAAGCCTGAACCCGCAGCAGTTCCTGCAGGAATTTCATTTGGAGTCTTACTGAAGGAAATACATGGTGGTTCTTACTGGGAAGGCAACACCAACACGGTCCTGAACTCTTTGGTTTGTAATTTGTGGCTAAACTCTAGAAGGTGAAGTCAGTTTGAAGCTTTTCCTCCTTTGTAAGTGTTTGATTCCCCTTCAAATTCTATTTTTGAAGCTTTTAAAAGCTTTTCCTTTATCCAGACTTTCTTCTATTTCCTTTGAGGACTCACAGCATCTATTTTTTTTCCCAACTAGAGCCCGACATTGCTTTTCCTGACGCCCTTAGTTCCATAAATACAGCAAATGCAAATCCACCCCGCCCCTCAGATCATCTCGTGTAGAGCAGGAACGTTTCAAGGGTAAAGTGTTTTCATTTGGATTAAAAAAAAAAGGGAATTTGAAACACAAATGCCAACAGGGAAAAGCAGTGTGTGTGTGTGAACTCTCAGACACACTCCTCGAGCTGCCAACGTGGTGTGGAAATGGGGATCCAACGCTGATCTGAGCAGCAAACGTGTTCCTGGGTGGTTTAGGACAACTACAGAGGACGTGGTCAATAGGGAAAAACTCAAATGACCTTCAGGAGGGTAATGGGAGGCAGTGAAGGGCAGGGAAGCGCCTTGGAGGTGAGATCCAGGCTGGTGGTGAAGATGATGTGGAGCACCTGAGGCTGAAGGTTGTTAGGGACAAGCTGGAATAAGAAAATCTGTTGTGTAAATATCCTGATTTCACCCATTTCTTGCAGCTAGCACAGATTGGGTTTGTGGCAAGGCATGGTCCTCTTCTGCTCCTTGAATTTTGCTATCATTCCCGTGTCTCTGGGGACACAGGTGGCTTTGTGCTCAAAACGTGGTGGCTTCAAGTTGTCCCCACAGCTTTGTGTGGAACAAGGGACAGAGGTAAACAACAGGAACACCCTTGGGGCTGTGTAGAACGTGGGCTCTGTGTGGCCTTTGGGTTCCACCTTCACCGTGCTGCAGAAATCCAGTGTGTTTGGTTCTGCTGGGGGTTTTGTGCCAAGGTGAGCGCCCTGGCACTGCAGAGAGGCCACAAACAGGTGCCTTGTTCAAGTCCTCTCTCAGATCAGCTTAAGGAGAGCTCTCAAAAAATGTTTGGTTGTATCTAGGTGTAAAATAAAATACGGGAGAGGGATAAATAAACCAAATGAGGAGATCTCTGCTTGGAACACCACGAAACCCACGCGGCCAAGTATCGAGTGGCTTAATGAGCATCCTTTGTTTGTAGCAGTTGGGTTTCCAAGGGAGTAGAGCAGATGGTTGTGCTGTTGGCTTCTGTTGGCAATGATTGTTGTAGACACATATTTCAGTCCTGTCCATATATGCATTTATGAGTTCCTGCATCCAGATTCCACCATCTCCTTCCTTGCAGCCTTCCCTCGCTTTCTCCTCTTGCAAGGTGGGTGGTGTAGTACTTTCTCTGGGGCTTGGGGAGGAACAGTTGGGTGGGAAAAGGTCCTTGCTGTGAAAGCCATATGAAATATTTACAATCATAGCCAGACTCTGCTGTGCAGTCACGTTCTGGATGTGCAGGCTTTCTTTTGGCTTCTCACTTGGCTTCTCACTGCTGTTAAATTCCGGGGTGGTGTTTGATTGCTGGAGCTAAAGAACAGGATCCACTACCTGGTAATTTCCCAGTGAAAGACCTGGGTGTTCCTCTCCTTTTAAAACAGAATATCTGGTGGCTCAAGGGGATGCTTCTCATTTTCTGAAAGTGTCCCATCAGCAAAACTGAGGTGCTGGAGGTGGAGGAGATGCCGGAGTGGCACAGCTGAGCCCCTGCTTGGCTGGGAGATACCTTCCTCGTAATCAATAACCTAATGAGCCTGATAGCCACGTATTTCTCCTTGGAAAAAAGCCTCAAACCAGGCAAAAAAAGCAGGAGCCTCCCCTGGGGGTCCTGGTGGACAGGAGGATGACCATGAGCCAGCAATGTGCCCTGGTGGCCAAGAAGGCCAATGGCATCCTGGGGTGGATCAGAAGGGCTGTGGTCAGTAGGTCAAAAGAGGTTCTCCTCCCCCTCTATTCTGCCTTGGTGAGGCCACATCTGGAGTCCTGTGTCCAG
>VZRW01006793.1:13834-49976 GCA_013398125.1 Aegotheles bennettii | reverse complement strand
AGCTCGCTGGGCACACCTGAATTTACGTGGTAGCAAATGTGATTGATTGGGGAAGGGCAGGAGGAGCCCGAATTAGCAGGGGTTCTGGGGAATGCAGCGCAGGGGAAGCACCTGGGGAGCTCCTTCACTGCAGTCCAGGGAGCGCAGGCTGAGCTGATGGGCACTGCTGGTCCCTCACCACCTCCCTGCTGCTGACCCAGAGCCTGCCTGGCCTGACACGGGATGGAGTCTCCTTGGCTGGAGACATTCAAACCCCGCCTGGATGCGTTCCTGTGTGATGGACTCTAGGTGACCCTGCTCTGGCAGGGGGGTTGGACTGGATGAGCTTTCGAGGTCCCTTCCAACCCCTAGGATTCTGGGATTCTGTGCAACCTTTGGGCTGCATTTGTGCTCCTTCTCTCCTCATCCCTGTGCCGGCGCCGCGGCTGTGCCGTGCGTCACGTCGGGGGGGAAAAAAATGGCTTTGGCATCAGCCCAAGCTTTTGTTTAACATCTCTTTGGCTCTGCAACCCGATGGCTTCCCTGCTCCTCCATGGAGGAGAGGCAGGAGGGGGGAGGAAGGTCACGGCGCTGCGTTTTCCTGCCGTTGCCACGCACGAGGAGCCCTCCCATCCCTTTTCTTGGCAGTCCCCAAGAGTAGGTCAATCTGCAAACGCCTCTGGACTCTGAAAGATCTCTCTGGCTGAAGGTCGGTGTGTGGTCCACCAAGCTGCTCTCCATGGGTTTGTTTTCTCCTTGTTTTTTTTGGATTTTGATGGGGCGAAGCAACCTTGGCGAGCCAAGTGCCAAGCGGTTGGGCGAGCAGTTGCTGTGGAAACAGAGCGTAGTAAAGTTCCTACAGCGAGAGGAAAATGCACACTCAGGGCTCCAAAGGCTTCGTTTCTACTCAGGCTTTATTAGGAGAGTAATAAACTGTCACAGTGGTGCTCAGATGGCTCGAGGTGGAAGCCTGCAGCCAAAATAATTGTGCTTTCAACCAGTGACACACAAACGCACACGCGGTAGGTGGCCAGGAGTGGTTGCTCATCTGACCTTGGGAGATGTTCCTCAAGGTGCTGCTTTACAATCCCACCCCAGGAATGTAGTTTGGTTTGAGACAAGAGGGTTCTGCAGAGCTGTCTTGGTCTGGAGACCAAGTGTTGGGCTTGGGCATCCCTGGAATGATGGGGAAGATGGGGTTGACAGGACTTGGGCATGAATGGTCTGAGGGATCTGGAGCAGCTCTGCTGTGGGCAGGAGATGTCATTGAAGTGATTTCCCATGGGACGAGGTGAGCACCAGTGATGGGAAGGTGGGGATGGATGGATGGATGGATGGATGGATGGAGGACTTGGAAGGCCACATTAGATGGGACAGGGGACAGAATGGCAATGCCAGCGAGACCATCTGAAAGGAGGTTTCTCACTGAGCCAGGGCTGGGGCTGACAAACTGTGAAGCTGGGTGAGATATATTTATTTTTAATCCCCTGAGAAGCATCACCCAGGTATAAATAATGGAGTGTGAGGGGATTATTTTGGGTAAAAACACAAGGATCTGGCACAGAGACACCTGGATTAATTGACTTAATGACTCTGAAGGGCACTTGAGACAAGTGCAGTGCTCCTGTTCGTCCTTGGGAGATGCTGGACTCCCCCAAACTTGGTTTTCTTCACCCACTTGCGTTGCTCCAGACCCCAGCTCTTGAGGGATGCCCAGTTTCACTGCAGGTGGACCTGCTACGAGTCAGCCTGGGATCTACAGAGCTGCTGGGAGCTGGGGGAATCCTTCCCTTCGTGCAGCCAGCAGCAATTAATAACCACGGGCACAAAAGCTTTTCAATCTCCAGCTCCAAAGGACGGCGGTGAAAGAACGTTGTGGTTGACCTCATGGGCAAAACCCATCAGCTTTGGCTCGGTTGGGATCATTCAGCAGGGTCGTGGAGCAGATGGATGGGTAAAACAGTTTTGTTCCGCGTGGTTTGAGCGTTAATGGGGCTGTGCTGGGTTCCGGGAATCCCTCTGTGCTCATTCCCTCCTCCAGTCTCATGCTTCAGGAAGAGGAGCCTGTCCCCTTTCCCAGATATTTTCTGGTTCATTGTGGCCTTCTGAGGAATTTGGAGATGAGCAGCAAAAGCTGCAGTTTGCCTTTTATCCAGGGAAAGTGCAGCTTGTTCCCCCCCAAAAAAACAATGTTATTCTCCTTTCTGCCTTTATTTTTTTGCCTTTATTTTTTTTTTCCTTGGAGAAATGGAGCTGGCCATGTGCAGCCTTTGCTTTTCTTTCTGCTTTTATTCAAGAGCAAAGGAGGTGAGACGTGAACTCACCAAAATTCCTCTAAAATCCAACCCAGGCATCCTGGACTTCTCCTCCCTCCCACCCCATAGAATCATAGAATCATTCTGGTTGGAAGGGACCTCCAGCATCATCAAGCCCAACCTTTATCCCATCATATTCCTGACCATTGGACCATTAGACCATGGCCTCAAGTGCCTCATCAACCCGTTTTTTGAACACCCCCAGGGACGGTGACTCTACCACCTCCCTGGGCAGCCCATTCCAGTGCCCAACCACCCTCTCAGTAAAGAACTTCTTCCTAATATCCAACCTAAAATTTCAACCTCTCTTCTCGCAGCCTCACAAAGCCAAATTTGGGATGCTCTCCTCTCCCTGATCATCTAAATGAACCCAGCAGCAAGGTGCCACCACCCCATTTCACCACTGGCAGCCACGAGTATTTCCCCTCATTTCATAGAATCATTCTGGTTGGAAGGGACCTCCAGGGTCATCAAGTCCAACCTTTATCCCATCATATTCCTAACCATTGGACCATTAGACCATGGCCTCCTCACCCCAGAGGAGAAGAAGAAGAGAGCATAACGTTGTCCCGGTCAGCTAAAGGCAGTGGTGGCTTCTTGGCTTGAACATGACAAACAAGTGGGTTTTTTAAGTTATTTTTAATTTTTCCTGGATAGTAGAGAGGAATTATGGGATTTAGCAGAGAAGATGTGATGGGGGGGTTAACCAGGCACCGTTCCTCTGGCCCAGAGGGAATTAATTCTTGACTTGAAACCCCTTTTTTGGTAGAGATTCAGCTGTGTCCTGTAAATCAACAGCTTTTATTGGACCATGGGATGGCTCTTGCAGGCACATTAACCTGTCAGGTTCAGATGAAGAAGTTTTGATGTTGGGAGAACGAGCTGTAATGGTCAGTGCTGCTCTTTCAGGAGGGCTGTCTCAATATTCCCAAATCCATCAGGGCTTGAAAGGCAGCCAAGAAAACCCAGCAAGGTTTCCATCCCTGATACCAGGACTTCTATGAGTGGTGTAACGGAGTGGTGCTTCACTGCCTATCTTCAACCACGTTGGATGGGCCTCCTGCATCTTTGCAGGCTTAGGAATTAAGTGGTCCCTAATGGACATTTGCTCCATTTAAGGCAGTGGCTCTGATCAGGCAGATTCCTCTGGGGTCCCCAACATCAGAAGGACATGGAGCTGTTGGAGAGAGTCCAGAGGAGGCCACAGAGGTGCTCCAAGGGCTGGAGCAGCTCTGCTCTGGGGCCAGGCTGAGAGAGTTGGGGGTGTTGAGCCTGGAGAAGAGAAGGCTGCGGGGAGTGGTTTCACATATTCAGTTTCTCCAACAAAAAGTTGGTCATCCTGATCTCAGGGGGACATTTGTGTCCCTCATTCCAAGTTGTGGCCAGCACCGTGCCGCGATCTCCGCCGATTAACGGCGGTGTTCCCAGTGACACCAGGTAGGTTTAAACTGGTGACCTGTAACCACGCAGGAGTCATGTTGGGTTATTTGAAGGGAAGAAATCTCTGTGCTCGTTTATGACATAAACAATAAAATGATTTCAAAGGAATTCATGAAGAATTTCAAAGGAATTCATGAAGAATGCTTTTCCTTTTGGAAACGCGCGATTATTTTCAGGAGGCACGGCCACAAACGAAGGTGTTTGATTTTCCAGGGGTGGTTTCACTCCTTGTGTTTGTTTCTTAGGGGAAGTCACGCTGCTCAGGCTCTGATTGAACCATTTCCATAGTAACCAGCTCCGACTGAACCGGGATTAGGACTTCAATAAGCAGCAGGGACGCAGGAGCTCCATCTCTTAAAAAAATTCATCTTTTTATACAATTCCCCCGAGGATTGCTCCGAGCAAATGGATTCCAAACAGCTTTTGGAAAATATCAGTGGGGACTGAGGGTGCTTTGATGACGTTTTTAGGTTCTGAACTTCTTGCTGTAAAATTATATTCTGAGATCTTTCTCTTTGGCTGCTTAGAGAATTGAAGCTCCATTGGTTTTAAAGCTTTATTAATAATTGAACCCTTTAGCTGCTCGGTGACATTTCGGGACTTGGCTTGTTGCATTCTGGCAAGAAACATCTCAAAAGAGCAGTGAGGTGGGGGCAGGGCTGCACAGAGGTGCCTTGCCTGGCTTCAAGGACATCTCAGCTGAAATCTTGGCCAAGCAGGAAGCAGAACGTGCCTGTAGGTGCCATGCTCGGACCAGGGCACCGTGACTCTGTCCTCACCTCGGAGCTGCCCTGACCCCACCACGTAGGCTTTGGTACAAAGAAATAACCGAGGAGAATGGTGAATGGAACCACCAAAAAAGGTGAAAAGTCATTGCCTGGGGGAAGTTGGGTGAGGAGAAGCTCCCCATGAGCCAGCAGTGTGTGCTGGCAGCACGGAAAGCCCCCAGGATCCTGGGCTGCATCACCCACAGCGTGAGCAGCAGGGCCAAGGGGGGGATTGTCCCCCTCTGCTCTGCCCTGTGAGACCCCCCCTGCAGTGCTGGGGCCACCTCTGGGGTCCCCAACATCAGAAGGACACGGAGCTGTTGGAGAGAGTCCAGAGGAGGCCACAGAGATGCTCCAAGGGCTGGAGCAGCTCTGCTCTGGGGCCAGGCTGAGAGAGTTGGGGGTGTTGAGCCTGGAGAAGAGAAGGCACCGGGGAGACCTTGGAACACCTTCCAGTGCCTGAAGGGGCTCCAGGAAAGCTGGAGAGGGACTGGTGCCAAGGGCAGGGAGGGATGGGACGAGGGGGAACGGGTTCCAACTGCCAGAGGGGAGATGGAGATGGGATGTGAGGAGGAGATGAGGGTGGTGAGACCCTGGCAGAGGTTGCCCAGGGAAGTTGTGGGTGATGGAAGTGTTGAAGGCCAGGTTGGCTGTGGCTTTGAGCAGCCTGGGGTGGTGGGAGGGGTCCCTGCCCATGGCAGGTGGTGGCACTGGGTGTGTTTGAGGTCCCTTCCCACCCAAACTGTTCATGATTCTATGAAGCCTGACTGTGTTGTGCAGGAAACTGGACCTTATGACCTGGGAGCTTCGCAGATGCCGGGGATGGGTCTGGGCTGTTGCATGGGCTGCTCTTCTTGCTGATTTGTACTTTAACATTTTGCCTTGCACAGGCTGGCTCTCGGCAGCCAGTCAGGGGGAACAGGAGCAGCTACAGCTCAGCTGGCAGAGATCAGGCGTGCTTTGTTCCAGCACTGACCTCCTTTTAACTCCTCCAGAAGAGACAGTTATTTGTGCCAGAGGAGCGCTTGAGTGGTAACGTGACCATCCTCTAAGCCTGAAATGAGAGATAAGGAGATCTTTAGTATTCTGCTCAATCCCTGAGGAGACCCAGTCAATGTTAGTTCCTGGGAAAGGGAGAAGCTGTTGGGTCATTTTGTTGACTTTTAGGGGTTGCCAGGGGCTGCCTGGCTGTGGCCAAAGCACATTTAATACGGGCATACGGGGCCAAGTGAGTAGCCTGGGGGATCTGGAAAAGCAACTCTGCTAAAGCTTGGGGAGGAAGAGAGATGTGAGTTGGGAGGTTTTAAAAGAGGGTGGAGAGAAGAGAGAAGAGAGGAGAGAGAAAGGGGAGGGAGAAGAGAGAGAGCAGAGAGAAGAGAGAAAGTGGAGAGGAGAGAGAAAGAGGAGAGAAGGAGGAGAGGAGAGAAGGAGGAGAAGGAGAGGAGGAGGAGAAGGAGAGGAGGAGAAGAGGAGAGAAGAGAAGAGGGAAACACAAACTTCAGTTTATGAGGTGTATTTGGGGTGGAGTTAAGTGACATGCTGGTGTCGTATGGGAATGATGAGCTGCTCTCCAGTCCAACGGTGAGGACAGGATGTTAGACATCCAGCAAGAACACTTCAAATCGGCACTTGTAGGTAATTTGCACCTAGGAATCCTGAAATAATCAGCTGAAGAGATTGTCAGCCTGCTGTGCTTTGATTTAAATCTTTTCTGAATACTGGATAAATTCCAGGGGACTCATAAAACATCCCTGTTTAACAATAAAAGCCAGAGGAGCGAGTTGGGTGAAGCCGGTCCGACTGCTGCTGGTGTGGAGCAGCAGGATGGAAAAGGTGGTTTGTGATTCCTTTAACCCTTCAAGGGTTAACTCCTGAACTCCTTTAAGGGAGTGGCTTTTTTGTCATGTAAATTCGAGTGGGTTCAGGGTTGGTATTGCACAACACAGGTAAAAATTACAGCTCCTAAGGGAGTAACTGATGGCTTAATCGCTGTCGAGGAGGGATGCAGAAGTGTTGCTTTTTTGGGGCTTGCACACCCGGTATTTCCAGTAGTCATTTGGAAAGAGGTGTGAATTTTCTCCTGGCTTAATGATGACTGGCTCAAAGTCTGAAGGTTGGTGGGGTCTGAGTAGTGATCGATGTCTGTATCAAGCATAGAATCGTTGAGGTTGGAAGAGCCCTCCAAGCTCACCCAGTCCAACCCCCACCTCCATCCCCACATCCAGACGCCTCTTGAACACCTCCAGGGATGGGGACCCCACCACCTCCCTGGGCAACCCATTCCCACCCCCAATCACCCTCCCAGGGAAGGAATTGTCCCTCATGTCCAACCTGAATCTCCCCCTCTCATCCTTTCACCGTGGGCACGGCAGAAGAGACCGACCCCCCCTCACCCCAACCTCCTCTCAGGGAGTTGTAGAGAGCCATGAGGTCCCCTCCTTTTCTCCAGATTTCAGTCTTCTGTCTCTGTTCTTCTGAGCAAAAAGGGGTTGTGGGGAAAACTCAGGGCTTATCCATAAAATGGGTTTCTCTCCAGGAGACCAGCGGGGTTGAGAAGGATGCCGGTTCTTGGGTTTGTGTATCAGGAGAGGGATGGTGTCACCTCCATGTTGTCCTGGTTCACGTGGGTGTTTGGAGACATCTGAAAAATTCAGAGGTGAGGTAGGGGTGGGAAGAGAGCTCGATGTTAATCTGGTGGTTTAGCAGAAAGATTGGAGAAGTGTCCTCCAGAGCAGGGCATGAGTGTTTGCACCCTTCAAGGTATTGGGTACAAAATGCTCTTTGGAACTGAGGGGTGGCAGGAACCAACAACTGGAAAACACCAAAGAAAGAGTGACAGAGCACTGGAACAGGCTGCCCAGAGAGGTTGTGGAGTCTCCTTCACTGGAGACATTCAAAACCCACCTGGATGCGTTCCTGTGTGATGTACTGTAGGTGAGCCTGCTCTGGCAGGGGGGTTGGACTAGATGATCTTTTGAGGTCCCTTCCAACCTCTAGGATTCTGTGATTCTGTGATTCTGTGAAGAGCTGGGCAGGCTCCTACCAGCAAGAAGAACTCATGATAATGTGCTGAAGCCTGGAGGAAAGTTCCATCTTCCTCACGACATCGTATTCCCCGGGGCAGATGCTTCTCACAGGTAGCCAAGACCTGCTCCACACGCAGGGGAGCACATGATGGGAGGAGAGTTTGCTTCACCCCAGGTAAAATAAGTCTTGTGTTGTATAATTCCATGCCAGAAGAGATGACAGAAGTGCCTTCTGTGACCACATTCCTCTCTGCTGATCACCACTGCTTATCTCCTGCTTGGTGATGGGACCCGCCCCAAATCCTGGAAGTGGTAGAACATGGAATCTGGTGCTTTCCCCAGAATGCTGGAGGAGCCTGAGATTTTGCAATGGGAGCTCCATAAAATCCAGTGGTTCTTCAGCAGGCAAATAAAACTTCTGCCTGGCACAACTGTGGGTTGTGGGGGTGACAGGAGATGGACTCATCTCCCTGCTGAAGACCAAGAAGCCTTTCTCTTCACTGCCCTTAAAGCTTATCCAGTCCTAGCCTGCTGCCTTGGGCAGGGAGCCCTCCCACCACACCAGGTTGCTCCAATATCCAGCCAACCTGGCCTTCAACACTGCCAGGGAGGGGCAGCCACAGCTTCTCTGGGCACCCTGGGCCAGGCTCTCACCACCTTCACACCGAACAATTTCTCCCTCACATCCCATCTCCATCTCCCCTCTGGCAGTTGGAACCCGTTCCCCCTCGTCCCATCACTCCCTGCCCTTGGCACCAGTCCCTCTCCAGCTTTCCTGGAGCCCCTTCAGGCACTGGAAGGTGTTCCAAGGTCTCCCCGGTGCCTTCTCTTCTCCAGGCTGAACACCCCCAACTCTCTCAGCCTGTCCCCAGAGCAGAGCTGCTCCAGCCCTTGGAGCATCTCTGTGGCCTCCTCTGGACTCTCTCCAACAGCTCCGTGTCCTTCTGATGTTGGGGACCCCAGAGGTGGCCCCAGCACTGCAGTGGGGGTCTCACAGAGCAGAGCAGAGGGGCAGAATCCCCCCCCAGGTGATGCAGCCCAGGATCTTGGGGGCTTTAGTAATGTGGTTTCCATCCCAGGTTTGCAGGACCCAGGTTCTGAACCTTGCAGACACCATCCAGTTCCTCACATGGGTTGTGCTGGGAGCACAAGTGGTTGACTGATCCCATGTAAAGCTCACAGTGGGCCTTGGGAGTGTGCAGAGAGGCAGCTGACACCCTTCTTTGAGCAACCTGATGCAAATCTTCTTGGATTTACACCTGGAACAGGCAGTAGATGAGACTCTTTTCATCTCAGACCTCTTTGTGAAGAGTAGGAGTTGGTGGAACAGAAGTCTTCATGTAGGTAGCTGCAAGCCAAGGGTTGCCAGTTGTGATGTCTACGAATTAAAATAGGTGGGAGACTACAAGCCAGGAAGCTTTTTGATGTTGGGAGTTGCTCTTTGGAGTGTCTCCTTCCAGAGACAGAAGGTTGGGAATGCCTTTGCTTGGAGGCAGTTGGTGAGCAGTCTCGTAGACTCGCGTTCACCTCTCCGGTCTTACGACTTAGAGCTGATAATGAACCCCTTGCCACGGGGTGCCTGGGGAAGAGGAATTGCTTGAGCAAGAGTGGAAGGGCCGTGGGGTTCTAAGACAGCAGCTTGGGTGCTGCATGGAGGGAGCTCTCATGGGTTTTTCTAAAGCCCTTCTCAATGGTGTTCGGCCGGAGCAGGCAGCAGGGATGCACTGTTAGCAGCACCCAGCCAAGCTTTGGAGAAGATCCCTCCTCTGCTTTCCACGCTTTCTCACCCAAAATGCTGGGATTTTCCCACTGAACTTTCAATTCCTCCAGCAAAGTGTCCACACAGAGACTTCCCGTGCACTGGGGCAGCAGGAGATGGAAAGGAAAGGACCAATTCAGTGGTTCCAGCAGCTTGATCTGGATTTCTTCTTGGATGGACAACATTCCTCCTCCTCGAGCACCAGAGATGCATCCATTGCTTGGAAATGCCTTTGGCTAAAGAAATCCTTATGGAGACCAGCTGAGGGAACTGGGGTTATTGAACCTGGAGAAGAGGAGACTGAGAGGAGACCTTATTGCCCTCTACAGCTACCTAAAAGGAGGTTGTAGTGAGGCAGGTGTTGGTCTCTTCTTCTGAATTGCTGGTGGCAGGACGAGAGGAAATGGCCTCAAGTTCCATCAGGGGAAGTTTAGGTTGGATATTAGGAAGAAGTTCTTTACTGAGGGGGTGGTTGGGCACTGGAATGGGCTGCCCAGGGAGGTGGTGGAGTCACCGTCCCTGGGGGTGTTCAAAAAACGGGTTGATGAGGCACTTGAGGCCATAGTCTGATGGTCTGATGGTTAGGAATATGATGGGATAAAGGTTTGACTTGATGACCCTGGAGGTCCCTTCCAACCAGAATGATTCTATGATTCCATGAAAGGAAGGATTTGTAGCACTGCACAGGTGGTGGTGGTGGTGGGAAGAACAGCCACAGCTCGATGTGAATATTTTTGCCAAAGACCTCTTTAGGATTGCAGAACCTTCTCATAACCCTCCCGGATAAAAGTCTGGCAGGAATGAGGGGAATGCAGGCTCTTGTATGAAGAGATGAAAGGAATGAGAAAGGACTTGGAGTGCAAGAAGCTGCTTTCCACAGCTTTAAATAAAGTGGACTGAAAGGTGTCTGAATGTTACCTAGCACTGAGGTGACAGCAGAAAGTTGCAGAAGGTGACATGTTGGGGCCAGCTCTGTTTGATCTCTTCATTGATGACCTGGATGAGGGGATCGAGGGCACCCTCAGTGAGTTGGCAGATGGCACTGAGTTGGGTGGAAGTGTTGATCTGCTCGAGGGCAGGAAGGCTCTGCAGAGAGATCTGGGCAGGCTGGGTTGATGGGCAGAGGCCAACGGGATGAGGGTCAACAAGGCCAAGTGCTGGGTCCTGCCCTTGGGTCACAACAATCCCAGGCACTGATCCAGGCTGGGGCAGAGTGACTGGAGCTGCTCAGCAGAAGGGACCTGGGAGTGCTGGGTGACACCGGCTGGGGATGAGCCAGCAGTGTGCCCAGGTGGCCAAGGAGGCCAATGGCCAATGGCCTGCATCAAGAGCAGTGTGGGCAGCAGGAGCAGGGCAGGGATTGTCCCTCTGTGCTGGGCACTGGTGAGGCTGCACCTCGAGTGTTGGGGTCACTTCTGGGCCCCTCACTGCAAAAAAGCCATTGAGGGGCTGGGGCGTGTCCAGAGAAGGGAACAGAGCTGGGGAAGGGACTGGAGCACAAGGAGAAGGATCTGGAGAACTTCTGAGGAGCAGCTGAGGGAGCTGGGGGTGCTCAGCCTGGAGAAGAGGAGGCTCAGGGGGGACCTCATGGCTCTCTCCAACTCCCTGAGAGGAGGTTGGGGTGAGAGGGGGGTCGGTCTCTTCTGCCGTGCCCACAGTGAAAGGATGAGAGGGGGAGATTCAGGTTGGACATGAGGGACAATTCCTTCCCTGGGAGGGTGATTGGGGGTGGGAATGGGTTGCCCAGGGAGGTGGTGGAGTCCCCGTCCCTGAAGGTGTTCAAGAGGCGTCTGGATGTGGCGCTGGGTGCTGTGGGTGAGTGGAGATGGAGGTGGGGGTTGGCCTGGGTGAGCTTGAAGGGCTCTTCCAACCTCAATGAGTCTGTGATTCTATGAGTTACCAGCAGAGCTCGTGGACTTTATTGACCAAGAAACCTCTGTGCAGGTGTCACAAGGTTGCTATGGACTTTAAAATTGCAAACAGGGAGTTAAAGCTGCACTAAATATTGGTTTTAAGAATTATTACTATTTTCTTTCTAAAAAGATGGGACCATTTTTCTTGCCCTTTGACCAGGAGCTGAACCTGAACAACTTCAGGCGCTGCTGAGCCTGAACCAGAACTCAGCTGGTTCCTGGCTCCTCTCCCTGTTTGCACGGAATCTAATTTTTAACCCAGAGTAGAGTTTTAAAGTTCATGTAGCCAAGATGCACATGATGAGTCAACTCTTGACCAGGGAAACCTTTCTGGCCCTGGAAGAAGACCAGCTGGTAAATAATTTTGCTGTCCTGAAGTTGACTGTTCGATATCTGAAGTCTCCAGCAAAGCTTTTCATAGAATCACAGAACATGTTGAGTTGGAAGGGACCCTCCAGGATCATGGAGTCCAACCCCTGTCCCTGTGCAGGACACCCCAAGGGACCTTCAAGCTCACCCAGTCCCTTCCAACCATAATGAATCTATGATTCTATGAAGGGTCTGACCAGAGCAGAGCAGAGGGGCAGAATCCCCTCCCTCCACCTGCTGGTCACAGTTCTTTTGATGCAGCCCAGGACACGTTTGGCCTTCTGGGCTCTGAGGGCACATTGCCAGCTCATGTCCAACCTTTGGTCCATCATCACCCCCAAGGTTCTTCCGTTTGTGCTCACTGTACAAGGAGAAGAGGCTTAATTTCAAGGTGTGGTACTTTCAAAGCCATTTCAAGCTGTGGGTTGCTGTTTGCCCTGTGCCCTTCGGGAGGGTTCCTGGGCTCTCTGCTCTCCATCATTTCCAGAGAGCCCAAAGCCTGATGGATCATCTTCTTCTTCTTTCAGAACAAGGACAATGGTGAACGTGAGAACAAGCAGCTCAGAGAAGATGAAGAAGAGGAGACCATCAAGCACAAGTAATGATTTATTTATCCCCACTTGTCCCTCTTGGACGTGTTGTTTGGGTGCTGCTCTCCTGTTTGCTAATTGAGATCTTTCCTTGGCTTCCAACGTGCAGCTGCATTCTTTTTTTTTTAGTGTGGATTTGATCTCGTGCTCTAAATGATCTGAGGATGAGGGAAATGAAGAGGCAGCAGCATCTCTGGGGGTAGCAAGGGAAGGGTGGAGCCATCGGAGGTGTCGGGACCATTTTGGCTCTCTTGAACTTCGGCTCTCAGAAACTTCATGAGATCCAACAAGGGCAGGTGTGGAGTCTGCATCTGGGGAACACCAACCCCATGGATCAGCACAGGTTGGGGTCTGACCTGCTGGAGAGCAGAGAAGGGCAAAGGGACCTGGGGGTCCTGGTGGAAGGAAGAACTGTCAGGAAGAACTTCTTTCCTGTGAGAGTGCCAGAGCACTGGACCAGGCTGCCCAGAGAGGCTGTGGAGTCTCCTTCTCTGGAGACATTCAAACCCCCCTGGGTGCATCCCTGTGTGCCCTGCTCTGGGTGGTCCTGCTCTGGCAAGGGGGTTGGACTGGGGGAGCTTTGGAGGTCCCATCCAACCCCTGACACTCTGTGATTCTGTGAACTTGACAGCTCTTGCAGCATCTCGGTCCCCTGCACGTAGATCATTTTAAATGGATTTCATTTTGATTTCCATGAGCAGAGGCCCGTGGGGCACACGTGGCTGTTGAACCACGTCCCACCACCGCTGTCCCCTCTTGTCACCGGAAAATGTGAGCACCAAACTAACCAAGGCAGGGTGTCACTCCTGGCAGGACCAAGCTGACGGTGCAGTTGGTTTCCTGCTGGTAAAAACACCTTCAGGTCTCCTCTGGAGACCACAGGGGTTGAAGTTTGGTTTGAAGATGTGGGACATGACCTTTTTCTCATGGTTAGAAACCTCCTCCATGGGAGGTGTGCATCAAAGATGCTGCTGCAGATGAGCACACGTGCTCTGCTGGGCAAGTAGAGCAAAATCCTTGCTGCTTCCTGGGAGGAACTCCCAGAAAATAATGCATCCCTTGCCCAGAACCATCCACATGGATTTTGGGGCTGGGAATGGTTCTGGAGAACCAACACCAACGCTCAACTTTCTTTGTAGGTGCCGTGGTTGGGTTTTGTGCAGGCAAAGGCACAAGGTCTAGGCTGAAGCTGAAACAGGAGCTGGAGATCTTGGAGATGATGATGAATAATGAATAAGCATCTCTTGCTTCCCAGCCCTGCCACTCGATACGTGGCGAGGTGATGCAGTATGTGGTGACCTGCTGGCCGGGAGCAAACTTCTGAGTTGGTCTGCTAGATCTCTGAAAAAAATCTCTTTTTCATAGAATCATGGGGTGGTTTGAGTTGGAAGGGACCTTAAAGTTCATCCAGTCCCAACCCCCCTGCCATGGGCAGAAAATGATACTAAAAATTCATGACCTCCACCCAACTGAAGAACTCTAGCGGTTGCTTCATGCTCTTCTTTTTTAGGGGAACTTAATATAATAAATAATAAAATAGTATAATAGAATCACAGAGTCCCAGAACCCCAGACTGGTTTGGGTGGGAAGGGACCTCAAAGCTCACCCAGTGCCACCCCCTACCATGGGCAGGGACACCTCCCACCACATCAGGCTGCTCCAAGCCCCATCCAACCTGGCCTTCAACACTGCCACAGCTTCTCTGGGCAACCTGGGCCAGTACCTGTTCCACTTTTTCTACTCCAAGTGACCTTCAGGCTTGGGACTGCTTCTTTCTAACCACTGCTGAGCATCTTAGAGTGTGTCAGAGGTGATACCGTTTCTTCCCAAGTCTTGGATGTCAGCGCTGTTGAGTTGACCAACCCCTTTTCTCATGAGTGCTGGTTCGTGAGCTCTCATCTGGTGGCAGGTTCAGCAAAAAGCCTTCTCCTGCCCGTGGGTGCTGCCCTGGAAACTTCACCGAGGTTATGTGGAGAGAGGAAACGTGTCAAGGAGGACCTCCCACCTCCAGCCTGAGCATGAAGCTCCTTGGAGATGTGGGCTCCTGAAGCACATGGGAGCGATGCCTTTGAGGAGGCAGCTTTTGGGATCAATGTTCTTACAGGAGCCCTTAGCTCCTTGTCTATCCCACTAGGGCAGGTTCTGTTGGGATCCAGCCATCATTTTGCAAGGCCAACAAGGGTGAGATCTGCTCTGCAGGAAGTGTTTGAACCCCAAACTTGGCCGAGATGATTCTTAACCTTTGCTTTACTGGTTGAACATCCCTTTTTCTGTGGGTGGAATTGGACGTGGGTTTTTAAGAAGATCCAGAGGGCTGAGGAGCCCATAACTGGATTTTGGCTTCAATTTTCATTACCCCAATAGCATGGCTGAACTTTCTCAGCCCTCTGACAAAGGGAGCTGCCCTCTTGGCTGGTGGCTAAAGGTAAGCTGGGATGATCTGCTGGTGTTTACTCTGAATTTGGGCAACGAGGAGTCCTGGTAGGTGAAGTTTGCCTTCCCTGCAAACCCCTCCCTGCCCCAGATGAGCATCTCAAGAACCGTTCTGCTTTCTCAAGCTGAAAACCACCACCAGCACGGTGTGGGGAGGGGAAATTTTGTGGTTCAATAAATAATCCTGTGGCTTGTCCACAGCGTTCAGGTGCAGGAGAATCAGGGCAGCACCCTGGGCTCTGCCTGCAGCTGGTTCCTCCTCCATCCTTGGAGCTGCACCAGCACCATCCTTCACACCCTCCAGGAAGGACAGACCTTCTGCACACCAGCTTTACTAATATTTTCTCTGCTTTTTTGGCAGCTTCCTGTGTTTTTTCGAGCTCAAATCTCCCCACCCCCACCCTTTTCTTTCTTTCTTTTCTTTCTTTTTTTTTTTTTGGGTTCCTTGTTTTTATCTCTCACGCTTCAAGCTGCCACCGCAGGAACAAGTGCTGACGAAGCCCTCCAACAAACCCCTGAGAACACTCACAGCAATTTCAGCTCGGGCTATCTCTGATCTGAGAGCTCTCCGGGGAGTTTTTATCTGTGATTGCAAACAGCTCAGGTTATTTTTATTTGTTATTTTTATTTTTTTATGTTTTATTTTTTATGTTTTATTTTTTATTTATTATTTTTATTTTTATTTATTTTAGTTTTTATTTATTTTCTTTTTAATTTGTTTTCTTTTTTACTTATTTTTTTTCCACCATTTCTTTTTTTCCCCTTACCAGTTTCACCAGTTTATTTATTCCTTATCCTTAACCCGCTGACCAGGAAACACCTCCCGGCTCTGATCCGCCTTTGCAAAGGAACAGGGTGTGGGTGGACTTTGGCCCTTCTGCACACTTCCCACAGGGAAAAGCAGTTGTTTTAGAGCTCTGAGGGGGATCTCCTGCATAAAACCACTGCCAGCTGGAGACCAACGTTGCCACCACACGGGGAGCAGAGAGGCTTTGAGCTGTGACGTTGAGCTGCGGTTCTGCAAGCGGAGCTCATCGAGGACGTTAAAGGTGTAAATAAAAAGCCTAGGTGGGGCTTGGAGAGGGAGAGGAAAGAGAAAATATTTCAACTTAACTAGAAATTAAGCCTCAACGAGCTGCTGTTAATCAGCTGCTGGTGTTTCCACACTTAGTCATCCTTTCAAATTACAGCGCCGCTCGTTGAGATGAACGTCTGGGAGGAGCTGGGAGAGGCAGAGGTTGGGAAACGCAATCTCTCCCCTCGCCCTGGCAAGAATGTCACGGGGCAGGTCAAAACCACTTGGGTTTTTTGTTTGTTTTTTGGTGTTTTTTTTTACCTCTGCACAAAAAAATGCAGCAGGGAGTCTGCTCGGCGCTGGGCGTAGCTTGGCGAGGCAGCCAAGGCGGTAGCGAGGGTGGCTGAGGTGTGGATGTGCTTCCTCGCGTCCTGGAGACCTCAATGGAGAACTGAAAAGAAGTAAAATTAAAAAAATATCATCAAATATGGGAGAGAGCAGTGTTAGGGTGTGGGCTGAGCTGAGTGCACGTGGTGTGTTTGACCAGCACCTACATGGACGGCTGAACCTGCTACTGCTGGTGGCTTGTCCTGATGGACACTGCCCTGATGGACACTGCCCTGATGGACACGACCCTGATTGATTCAGGCTCCATCACCACCCCACATCTCCAGTTGTGTCCTCTCCACTGGGAAAGTGCCCACATCAGGAGGTGGTGGGCAGGGGCAGGTCTGTAGCATTGCATCTTCTCCTTGGTGCTGGAGGAGGGAGAACTGGAGCTTGGATGGGTGAATCCACCTGGCTGGTAACCATCGAGGTACTGGGTGAGGAAATTTAGGAGATCTCAGCACCTTCCTGAAGATGCTTGTCTCCATTTTGATGCAGTGCAGAGCCCTTCTCCCCTCCAGAGCTGTGAGGGTGGTGTGGACCTTCTCTCTTGGTTAGAGCTCTGCCCATCTCACACTGGAGGAGATATCTAGGAGATGATCTGCTTTTGCAGGAAAGGCCCCATGGAGCTTCAGCTGGTCTGAAGCCTGGCTGCACTCTCCTAAGAGAGGCTGGTGATGAGTGCCTGGTGATCCTGGCTCTGTCTTGGGCAGGCTGGGTGTCCTTCTGCTCATCCCCCAGTGACAGGGTGCAAGGGTGATGCAACCAAAGGTGAAGCCTTGGTCCTTCCTACCCAACCCTTGTCTATGAGTTCCCAGCATCTTCACAGCAGTCCACACTTTTTTAGCAACCATTGATGGGAACACATCCTTGTGGTATCCAAACCACAGCAATTTGACCCATCTCCATCTGACCTGGGAGAGCTCTTGGCATGGTGGTACAAGGCTGTACCTAACCCTCAGCTTACTTGGAGCATCTTCTTGTTCACAGACTTTGTGCTGGCTCTGTGCTGAGATGGTGGATCTGAACGTGGTTATTAAAGCACAGAGCTGCAGCAAAGTCGTGGTTTGAGGCCAGCTAGGGAGATGTTGAGCTTCTGTGGTCATCTAGATGCTACCAATGTACCTTCAGGACCTCCTTTTTTAGCTTGAACCTCAAGGGTGGCAGATCAATTTCTGACCCATCACCAGCCAAGGAAGCTGGAGAAACCCCATAAGAGCATGGGCAAAGCGTGGTCTTGTGCTGACATGTGGAGGAGCCTAGCTGGGTGCTGTGGTCAGGGTTTGCCCATCAGCCAGCTCCTGGTGCTCATCTCTGTGGCCACACTGCAGATTTGTCCCAGTTGTATTTA
This sequence comes from Aegotheles bennettii, assembly GCA_013398125.1. Classification (NCBI taxonomy): domain Eukaryota; kingdom Metazoa; phylum Chordata; class Aves; order Caprimulgiformes; family Aegothelidae; genus Aegotheles; species Aegotheles bennettii. Next base: position 32,632 of record VZRW01006793.1, on the reverse strand, counting down.
CTGATGGTGAACTTGCTCGTGTCCACCTGGAAGGCCCTCAGCTGCCTGGTAGAGCAGCGTGGGAGGCCAGACAACCTCATGGCACCTGCCTGCATTTGAAGAGCTCCTCTTGCAGCCACACCTGGGGATAGGTGTCTCCCCATCCGTGCTCCCCCAGGAAGCACATCCTGAGGAACCAGCTGCCTCGGCACGTTCTGGGGGCTCGCGGGGGGATGGAGGTGTTTGGGTTTTTGGCATTCCTCAAATGCCTTTTGGGCAGCTGCTCAGAGTGGAGGACGTGCTCTGACACGCTCAGCTATTTGAGCAGGAGCAGCCCTCTCCCAGTGAGGAGATTCCTCCTCGGAGGGTGGGTGCTGATGGGTTTCTGCCTCTGCTTGTTGCTTGCTCTTTTCTGCCCTGGACGAGGAATCCAGGAACTCCGGCAACAACTTCATCCTCTTGATCAAACATCTCTGGACCTCCTGTGTTAGCAACATCTCTGCCCTACTGCAAGAGACTAACGTGGTGGGCATTCAGGACCTGGAAGTCATCTCTTGGTTTCCAAGTCAGAACAGATGTGGATCAGGGTGTGATACGGGGTGGTGGGTGCCCCATCCCTGGAAGTGTTCAAGGTCAGGTTGGATGGGGCCTTGAGCAACCTGATCTAGTGGAGGGTGTCTCTGCACATGGCAGGGGCGTTGGACTAGATGACCTTCAAGATCCCTTCCAACTCAAGCTTTTCTGTGGTTCTGTGATCAGGTTGTTCAGCCTGGAGAAGAGAAGGCTGCAGGGAGACCTTGGAGCACCTTCCAGTGCTGGAAAGCTGGAGAGGGACACTGCTGGACTTCTGCTTTCTCCTGCTAGTGTGGGTCCTGCTGAGATCTGGTTGCCTCTTTCACCTCCAGAAGCACTAAGAAAACCATGTGAAGATAGAATCATAGACTGGTTTTGATTGGTAGGGACCTTAAAGATCATCTAGTTCCTAGATGAGATGTCCTCACCAGCTTTCCTTGGCTCTTAGCTTTGTCCTAAGAGAGGTATAAATAGGAAGGTGAAGCCATCTGGTCGGTGCAGCTCCAAGTGATTGTTTTGTGACAGTAACTCCAGGGGACACCTGAAGACATCGCCGTTACGAGGTTCCTTGGCAAACCCATTCCCCGTGCTCCTGACCTGAGGACATCAGCATGCAGATGCTTCACCAGAAGGCTCTGAAAGGTCCATTTATCAACTGAAAAAATGTTTGCTCTGTAAAGCCCTTGGGGCTGGAGGAGTGAAGCAGAAAAACAACCTTGTGGACAGCTTGGAGTGTCCTGTGCTCTGTATCGAGATAGCTCTTGGCATTCTGCACATACCCTACATGCCAGGCCCTTTCCAACCTGCCTGCTTCAAAGAAAAGCTGACATAGAATCATGGAATCATTCTGGTTGGAAGGGACCTCCAGGGTCATCAAATCCAACCTTTATCCCATCATATTCCTGACCATTAGACCATCAGACCATGTGTCCCAGTATCCCCAGTAGAATCATAGAATCATTCTGGTTGGAAGGGACCTCCAGGGTCATCAAGTCCAACCTTTATCCCATCAGATTCCTAACCATTAGACCATTAGACCATGGCCTCAAGTGCCTCATCAACCCATTTTTTGAACACCCCCAGGGACGGTGACTCCACCACCTCCCTGGGCAGCCCATTCCAGTGCCCAACCACCCTCCCAGTAAAGAACTTCTCCAAGGTCTCCCCGGTGCCTTCTCTTCTCCAGGCTGAACACCCCCAACTCTCTCAGCCTGTCCCCAGAGCAGAGCTGCTCCATCCAGGGATCATTTTTTCCTTGATTTTAGATCTTCTCTGGTGTTTCCATCCTGAGTCTATCACTGGGTTGACATTTAAACAGGAACTGGGCTGAAGTTCAGAGCTTTGGTTGGGCAGCTTGTGGGTCTGTTCCTTGGCTTGCCAAGACATCACCAGTATCATGCCATGCTTCTGGTTGACTTTGTCTTTTCTGACTTGTGCAGGTCACTGCTCATGGTGCCACTGTGCCCCTGTCTAGTGAGAGCCCACCATGTGGAGCAGCGTGGACGTGTCTCACTGCTCTCTGCTCTTCTCCTTCCTCCCCAGGGAGCTCAAACTGCGAAACTACGAGCCTGAAGATGAGGAACTTAAGAAGAGGAAGATGCCCAAGGCCAAGCCGGCCCCAGGTGGGTGCAAGCAGGGACGTGGGAGCTGAAACAAGGGAGCATGGAAGCAGAAATGTTGCCAGTGGTGGTGCCTGTGGTGAGGGAATGAGCCAGAGGTTGGATGTCAGGAGAAGGTTTTTCCCCCAGAAGGTGGTGGAGCACTGGCACAGCTCCCCAGGGCAGTGGGCACAGCACCAACCCTGCCTGAGCTCAAGCAGTGTTTGGATGATGCTCTCAGGCACATGGTGTGACTTGGGGTGTCCTGCACATGGACAGGACTTGATGATCCTGGAGGGTCCCTTCCAACTCAACATGTTCTATGATTCTACGAGAATCAAGTGGTTTGGAAGCCTCTGTGTTCCTGCTCTCTCCAGCCCAAGGTAGAAAAGCCACTGGGACATATTCTGGTAGCAGCTTGCTGCTGTGAGGGTGGTAGGTCCTAGGAGATGAGTGGCTGCAGCCCTGGAGGGCGCTGGCGTGTCTGAGCAGCCGTGGTGGGAGCCCATTGCTTCATCTCTTGCCCATGGGCACTGCACACCCTGCGTTGCACAAGTGGGGTGTGTGGCTGAGTTCAGCCCCAACCCATAGGTTGGTACTCAGAGGTTGGTACTCAGAGGAGCTCTTGTGAAGGGTTCTCCAGGAGGTTCAGGCTGTTTTTTGTTTGAATTACCTCTAAACAAACATTAGTCATGAGTCCAGGGCGTTCAGCACCAAACCCCCACGCAGCTCTTGAGAGGGAGGCAAAGGGTGGAAGATCCCTTGATCTTGAAGTATTGAGTCCTCCTGGAGGAGATCTCTTTTCAAATACCCTAAATAAAAAGGAGCGTGGCAGAGATCTTGCGGATAGGAACATGTTCTTCATCCTTCTGCCAAAGTTTCAAACTTCTCCTGACTCTTCCCCCACGTGTGGTTTGGATCTGGGGACAGCAATGTTGACCATTTCCAGTTAAACCCGTGCTCTCTGACAGCCCTTTGGAGCTGCAGTGCCCATTGGCTGTGGTTCCCATGTCTGGAGCAACCAACCTGTCCTTGGGTGCTTCACAGATGGAGGAGGACAGAGGAGCTGGGACTCGGAGTGGATTAATATTTCCCGTGCCTTGGGCAGATGTTTGCTTCATCACCCAGCAGGGATGTGCTCCCTGGTGCCCCTCCATGTGCAGACACCCAAGTTGAAGGGTGGATGGCTGTTTTCCACCCGTGCTTTGCCATTATCCCCAATATTTGCAAACCTTTACGCAAGGTCTGGGCTGGAGCTGGATTTCTCCAAGGTGTCTCAGGTGGTGGCCTCGTAAAATGAGTCACGGTGAGTCAAATTCTGGGTTGAACACCCATGGAGCAGCTGAGCCCTGCAGGTCTTACAAAAAGAGGGCTTGAACCCAGCAGACTTCTTGCTGCCACTGCTGTTTGTGACATTTAAAGGTTGTTGGGTTTGTTTTCTTCTCAGATGGAAGGGTTTGGGTGGTGGAGGGACACGTGCACCCATGGGTACTCACTCGTGTTGACCATGCTCTTAAGGCCAAGACATTCAAACGGGCTTTTCTAAAACCTTCTGTGACCCAAGCCCAGAGCTCTGGTGGGTTTCTCTGTGCCTTGTCCCCTTGGTGTCCTGTTGCTGTGCTGATGCCCTCTACAACTACATAAAAGGAGGTTGTAGTGAGGCTGGTGTTGGTCTCCTCCTGAATTGCTGATGACAGGACGAGAGGAAATGGCCTCAAGTTCCATCAGGGGAAGTTTAGGTTGGAGATTAGGAAGAAATTCTTTACTGAGAGGGTGGTTGGGCACTGGAATGGGCTGCCCAGGGAGGTGGTGGAGTCACCGTCCCTGGGGGTGTTCAAAAAACAGGTTGATGAGGCACTTGAGGCCATGGTCCAATGGTTAGGAATATGATGGGATAAAGGTTGGACTTGATGACCCTGGAGGTCCCTTCCAACCAGAATGATTCTATTCTATTCTATGATTCTATGCTGGTCCTGTTCCCCCATCTAGTGGAAGACACGGTGAAGGAGCAGCTGGAGGCCGCCAAGCCGGAGCCCATCATCGATGAGGTGGTAAGTATGTTCAGAGCTGCTCGCTCTGCATCCAGGCTTGAACCTCACCTCCAGCTCTCACTGTGTGTCTCCTCTTCCTCCCTAGGATTTGGCCAACCTGGCCCCCAGGAAGCCAGACTGGTGAGTGCCTGCAGACACCTGCTCCTGGGAAATGGGTGTTGGCATCAGTGCTGGGTTACTATCACCTCGAGGTTTTCCAGGTTGGGTTAAAAGTGCTAGAAATGGGAAACCCAGCCCTGCTGTTCCTGCTTACACTGAGACTCCGCCAATTCCTTTGGGATGCTTGTCACCATGGTGGCCTCAGTGACAAGGGATTGGTTTGCCCATGAGCTGCCCTGGTGGCAGACACACGCTCTGCTCCATGGTGCTCATGGCAGAGAGAAGTTTCATTTCTGCTGGGAGAGGTGTAACGTGGTCCGTGCTCATGTCTACCTGGGGTGAGTGTTTGTTCTGACATTGTCACTCTCCTCCCCAGGGATCTGAAGCGAGATGTAGCCAAGAAGCTGGAGAAGCTGGAGAAGAGGACACAGAGAGCCATCGCTGAACTGATCCGTGCGTTCTGGGATGGTCAATGGGGTCACCAGTCGTTCCAGAGGGATCACATGATCCTTACTGGGAGCTCAGTGACTTCTTGTTGGGCCAGGAAGGCACTGATGGGGCTTGAGCCCCTTCCCAAAAAGGTTTGGGAAGCTGGTGGTCCTGAGCAGCTTCCCCGAGGCTGCACGCACGCTTGGCTTGCGTGGTGGGGAAGGATGGTTTGTGGGTTTGGGGTCTGCAGTTGAGGTCCTCCACCACGTTGGTTCCCTGGTGTCTCTAAGCCACTGCTGTTTCTTGCTTGCAGGAGAGCGGTTGAAAGGGCAGGAGGAGGACCTGGCGTCCGCTGTTGGGTCAGCGAAGCAGGAGGGAAGTGATTCTGACTGAGGAAGTCCATCCTGCACCCTCGGGCATGGGCTCTGCCTCTGCCAGCACCACCCATCCCATTGCTCTCAGGTGGAGACACCTCGCTGGGACATGCTGCTCACCACCACTTTGCCAGAAGCCCAGGAATCCCACCATGCCTGGAGGAGAGGGGCAGATCTGTGGAGCCCTGCTGTTCTCTCTTGAACCATGGCTGAGGAACACTTCATAAATGACTTTTTGGGACCACAGGGGGCTGGTGGGAGCAGGACAGACACCCATGTTAGCTTGAACCAAGGACTCAGAGTAAGGAAGATGTGGCCAAAAGAGAAGGTAAATTCAGGTGAACTCTCCTCTCACGTGCTGGGTAAGCAAGAAGATGCCCACAGAGTCAAGAGCAGCCTTGAGAGAGGCACCATCACTTCTGATGCTCCTGTTCCTGTGCAGAGATGCTCCTTTCTGTGGAGGAGCTGGTGTCACTGCTACATGGAGAACGTTGAGGTCTCTGGCTCTGCAGAGCTGGCTGTGAGTATTTGGGAACATCCATGCTCAGACCCAGCATGTGCAGAGCACCTCCTGCAAGTGGTTGTGTGGCCCAGGACCTGTTGGGTCCAGCTGAGGTCAACGTGAGGTTTGTTCTGTTCCCTGAGGTTCCCCGACCCCCCTGGGCTTGGCAGCTCCTCTGTGTGTTTTAGAGTTGAGAAAGTTTGTTGGTTAACAAATCTTTTCATAATAAAATGGTCCCACAGTGGAAGAAGTTGTCACTTGTTCTGCAGGGGTGGAGGCACCTCACATCATCTGGTATCTCGGGGGACTTCAGACCACTGGTTCACTGGTCCCTGTCCCCTTCACTCCCCCGGGATGGGGAGCACTGGGTTTCAGTTCATGTCACTTTAAGGTGACCGAACTGTAGCTGCAGCAGATGAAACACAACTTGTGGGCTGGAGCTGTTCCATGGATGGGGCAACCTGGGGTGATGGCAAGACCCAGTGTCTTCCCTAGGGACCTTTGCGGTGGCTGCATCACCCCAAGCATGAGCAGCGGGGCCAGGGGGGGGATTGTCCCCATCTGCTTCGCTCTGTGAGACCCCCTGTGCAGTGCTGGGGCCACCTCTGGGGTCCCCAACACCAGAAGGACATGGAGCTGTTGGAGAGAGTCCAGAGGAGGCCCCGGAGATGCTGCGAGGGCTGGAGCAGCTCTGCTCTGGGGCCAGGCTGAGAGAGTTGGGGGTGTTGAGCCTGGAGAAGAGAAGGCACCGGGGAGACCTTGGAGCACCTTCCAGTGCCTGAAGGGGCTCCAGGAAAGCTGGAGAGGGACTGGTGCCAAGGGCAGGGAGTGATGGGCCGAGGGGGAACGGGTTCCAACTGACAGAAGAGGGATTTAGATTGGACATGAGGAAGAAATTGTTTGGTGTGAGGGTGGTGAGAGCCTGGCCCAGGGTGCCCAGAGAAGCTGTGGCTGCCCCTGCCTGGCAGTGTTGAAGGCCAGGTTGGCTGGGGCTTGGAGCAGCCTGGTGTGGTGGGAGGTGTCCCTACTCATGGCAGGGGGTGGCACTGGGTGAGCTTTGAGGTCCCTTCCCACCCAAACCAGTCTGGGACTCTGGGATTCTCATAAGGACCTCGGCTGTGCAGATTAATTTGCAGTTCTTCATTGGAGAGCAGGAGCTGGTTCCCCCGTGGAGCTACGGCCTCATCTCCATGAAGTGCCCTGTAGATGTCAGCAAACCTCCATGCACAGAACCTCACTGTGTCCGGTTGGTCCCAGCAGCTGGACCCTGTCCATGGCCAAGCTTTCCCTCTCCAGCAGCCGCTTGGCCTGAGATGCCACCATGCTCCTCCATCCCCTGGGCTGGGTGGTACCCATGCTGCCCTTCCCACCCCAGCTGGAGCTGGACCCACGTCCAGCACACGTCAGTACATGTCAAAGAGAAACACCAACACCCCATGGGACCAGAGGAAGAGTTGTCCCTCATTGGGCAGGGAGAAACTTAATGAAATTCAACAAGGGCAAGTGCAGAGTTTTGCATCTGGGGAAGAACAACCCCATGCACCAGTACAGGCTGGGGGCTGACCTGCTGGAGAGCAGTGTAGGAGAAAGGGACCTGGGGGTCCTGGTGGACAGGAGGATGACCATGAGCCAGCAATGTGCCCTTGTGGCCAAGAAGGCCAATGGCATCCAGGGGCATCTGTAGGACAGTCTGGGTTTCTTTGATTGATTTGGAGCCTCATCACTTTACTGCCTATATTGACTAGTCTAGAAAGCCCTGATATGCTCCAAAATTGACAATGATGTCAAACGCATCCCCACAGGACTCTCCTGGTCACTTGATCTGGTTTCTCCTCAGCCAATAGCATGGCCTTTTCAAAATGATGATGTTTATTTCTCCTCTCATTAGAAATGTCACCTCCTGCATCTTTTAACTGGACTCCCTTCTGTGCTCTTCGCGCTCCGGCATTGGAGAATGCCTTAGCAGACAGTTGTCTTGACACCCCTCTGTTTGTCTTATGAGAAACTTGGTTGTAACAGAAGCTTGGTCAGAATGAAAGGCAGCAGGGTGGGCCAGATGTTGGAGGAGCCTTTGATGGCTGCGTGACACGAAGCAGGAGTGACCCTGGTGTGCCAGAGCAATTATATTGGTGTGGGATTCCTCAGCCAGCAGATCCCAGGGTCCTACCTGCTGGGATGATGGAGGGGAGGCTTCATCCCAAGTCCTCAGCCCTTCAGGCCATGTTTCTGCTGTGGTCCACACCCATGGACAAGGTCAAGCTTTCAAGTGTTCAGCTGCTGTAGGAGCATGAAAAGAAATGCCCATTTTTTGACAGCAGCTGAAAAATCCTTTTGTGATGTCCCTGGACAGACTTTTCCCAAGTTGTGAGCTTCTGATGCCAGTCCCACCAGCTGAACTCACTGGAGGATTAGGACCATTGTTGCTTCTGGTAAAGAGAGGAAACAAAACCCTCTTCTGGGCTGCCATCATAACTCAACAGGTCTCCAAGACTCCAAAGCAAGTTTCAGCAAACTTTTCTTCTGCAATATCCTCTTACAATGCTGAGCAGAGACTGTAGGGCAGGATTTTGTTTCTTAAACATTGAAGCTGCTTAGGAAATGCTTGGCTGCTTTCTAGGGCTGTCTGAGGTGCTCTGGACATGGCTTATGGATGGGGTTTGGGATCCCTGGGAGACCTGTGACAGTGGCAGGTGGCAAAGCCCTCAATGTGATGCTCCACTGCTGTGATTTTCCATTTCACACTGGCACAGGCATGTGAAGACTTCCCAAGGCAATTCCTGCCATGTCGGCTGGAAGAGGAGAACAATAAAAGAACAGGGCAGGAGAAAAAAAAGGATGGCAAAGTCCCAACGTGATTTTTCTGTCTGGGAGTCCATCAGCATCTCTTGGGTGGCAGCAGCTGCTGGATTTATTCCCATCACACCCTGCTGAGGTGCCAGCCGCATGTTGAAGGTTTCATAGAATCATAGAACATGCCAAGTTGGAAAGGACCCTTCAGGATCATTGAGTCCAACTCCTGTCCCTGTGCAGGACACCCCAAGTCACACCATGTGCCTGAGAGCATCATCAAAATGCTTCTTGAACTCAGTCAGGCTTGGTTTTTCGGGCATAACAGGGTGGTGGTGGGAGCCAAGGGCTTTGCAGGAGATCTCCAGCTGGGACGTGCTGGGAGTCACCACGGGTGTAAGGCTGGGGCTGGTTGGAGAAGGTCACAGCTCAGGACCAAGGTGCATTAGTAGAGACTGAGCTTTTACAGCAGTCATTAATTTTTCTCCCCTATCTTCTCTATCCCATCCCTCTCCACGGGTAATGCAGCCTGGAGAGAGAAGGACAGAGAATATTTCCAAGTGTTGGGTTTTGCTCTTGCCAAACCTCATGACTTTTTATCAGGGGTCTTAGGGTTGAGGTGGGGGCTTGCTCCAAGCTTTCCTTTCTGCAGTCACACAAGGAGCTTGGCTGTCACTTGGAAAAAGTGAAGGAGAAAACCTCTGCCCTTGTGGGGAAGGCAGACTTGCAAATGGCAATCCAGAAGTCCTCCAGATCATTGAAAGTGGATGAAAAGCAGAGAAAAAAAAAAAGGCCAAAGAACCCAGAACATATCAGTTTAGGAGTCACGAATCTGAAAAGGGTCCATGTGGTGTGTTAGGGGATGGCTCAGGTCCTCCTCATGGTGGTTGGGGAAGGTGGCCATCCTGCTCTCCAATCCATGCAGATCCCCAGCAGGACTTCCAAGGGCATCACCAGATTTTGGGCTGTTTTCCAGCCTTGGAAAGCCATGAATAACCATATTTCAGTGCCCCGTGTTGCCAACAGAGCTGGTGCAGGGACACTGCTTAGTCCCTTAAGGAGGTGGCTGGCAGCTGTGCTGAAGACTGGGAGACATGAGGTTCCTCCTGGGGCTGCCTCTGATTTCCCTGGCTGCCTCTGAAGCTGCTGACCCAACCTTAAGGGCTAGAGAGAGTCATTCAGTCCAACCCTCCTGCAGTGAGCAGGGACATCTTCAACCAGATCAGGTTGCTCAGAGCCCCATCCAACCTGGCCTTGAATGTTTCCAGGGATGGGGCATCTCCCACCTCTCTGGGCACCCTGGGCCAGGGTCTCAACACCCTTGCAGAAAAGAATTTCTTCCTTCTCTCTAGTCTGAATCTCCACTCTTTCAGTATGAACCCATTCCCCCTCATCCCATCGCTCCATGCCCTTGTCAAAAGTCCCCCTCCAGTTCCAAACCATCACCTTTTGTCCTATCACTACAGGCCCTACTAAAAAGTCTGTCCCCCATCTTTCTTATAAGCCCCCTTTAATTACTGAAAGGCCACAATAAGGTCTCTCTGGAGCCTTCTCTTCTCCAGGCTGAACAGCCCCAACTCTCTCAGCCTTTCCTCACAGCAGAGGTGTTTCAACCCTTGGATCATTGTTGTGATCTCCTCTGGACCTCCAACAGCTCCACATCTTCCCTGTGCTGAGGACCCCAGAGCTGGACCCAGGGCTGCAGGGGAGGATCTCAGAAGAGTGGAGCAGAGGGGGAGAATCCCCTCCCTCAATACCCCTTTCCAGCAGAAAATTTCCACTTTTCTACAGAAACCCAAATTAATTTCTCTTGGCCCAGCAAGACCGTTCCTCAACAGCGTTTGTCATCCTCCCTCTCAAAAAACTCTGTTAAACCAAGGTAGCCAGGAATTGCTTCAAGCTTTGCATGATTTTTTTTTTTCCCTTCATGTTACGATATTTGAAAGAAAAATACCCCGAGATTTCCAATAAAGCTCCTGCTGGATTTATTACGTGATTGTTAGAGAGCAGAAAATGCCCCGTAAAAAGGAGTTTTCAACAGCGACCTGACCTACCACAGCTCCTCGCGGGCTCTATCTGCGGTAGATGAAGCTGCGTCCAATAAAACAACATCTTGCAGGCATTTGGATATTGTAAATGTAACTAATAATAGCAAAGCCACGTTGTTATTAATGACTTTTTCCTCCAGGGTATCTGAAGGACTAGAGGGAAACCAAAAGTTGGGTGAGATCATTCCACCCAGGTACCACCAAGAGAGGTTTGATGTGTTTTCTCATCTGCTGCAGGCTTTTGACCTATTGTTCACTCCAATAATGACAGAGAAGAAGGAGAGGACTCGCTGTTCAGCTGTGTTTAATGGGGAATTATGGCTTGTTTGTAAAGCTGAGGGTTGTTCGTGTCCTGGGAGTGCTTGGCAGAAGTCCTCGTGGCTTGATGTCTTGCAAAATGGTTGCTCGAGGCGTTTGGTGCTACTGGGACCTTTGTCCTTCAGAAAACTGAAGAACAGCTAATGTGCAGAATTTCTTAAGGACCTGTCCCTCTCTCTGCGTGAAGCAGAACTCACTGGAGTGCCAAAAAACTTCTGGCAAACGTTTGGAGATGGAAGGATAGGGGTCTTCCCATGCCTGTCAACGCTTCGGATTAAGAAAGAGAGCAGTTTCTCAGTTGGTCTCCGTTGGAGTTGGGATCCACCCGCATCAAATAAAAAGGCAATCCAGAAAGTTTATTAATGGAAATGCATGAAAGTCTCTGGGAGGCCTGAAATAGCACTACATGCTTTTCTTCCTACGTTGACTCAGGACATATGGGGGTGCATCTACTCATGACTGGCAGATATTTCGACATTAGGCCTGTGTTAAAGTGATCTGGATGGTTCCTCTGACTGCTGTGAAGGTTGCACTCAAAGGTGATTTCATATTTATTGGAGAGAGTCCAGAGGAGGCCATGGAGATGCTGCGAGGGCTGGAGCAGCTCTGCTCTGGGTCCAGGCTGAGAGAGTTGGGGGTGTTGAGTGTGGAGAAGAGAAGGCACCGGGGAGACCTTGGAGCACCTTCCAGTGCCTGAAGGGGCTCCAGGAAAGCTGGAGAGGGACTGGTGCCAAGGGCAGGGAGTGATGGGCCGAGGGGGAACGGGTTCCAACTGCCAGAGGGGAGATGGAGATGGGATGTGAGGAGGAGATGAAGGTGGTGAGACCCTGGCAGAGGTTGCCCAGAGAAGTTGTGGGTGTTGGAGGAGTTGAAGGCCAGGTTGGCTGGGGCTTGGAGCAGCCTGGTGTGGTGGGAGGTGGCACTAGATGATTTTTAAGGTTTCTTCCAACCCAAACCATTCTGTGAGTCTATGATATAAACCCTGTGAAGATGCTCCTCTCCTTTATCCATGTGCTGGCTGAGTCTTGCCGAAGTCAGTAGGAGTTTGGCTGATGAAGGACCTTCAAGTTTGTCAGGAGGCGGCGTTTGAACATTCGTATCCCCTGATGATCAAATGTTGATGACTTTATTGAGGATATGACTCTGTTTTCATTCTGTGGGAATAATAAAAGCAGAAGGAATATTAACCTTCTCACAGCTTTTTTAATTGCTATTGGCATTTCGGAGGTGGAGACTGTGGCCAAGCATCTTGCTGCAAAGTGATAAAGAGGCAAGTGCCAGAGCCTTTTGAAATTCATGGAAAAAAAGCTTCCACTGACTTTAATGAGTTTGAATTAGACTCTGAAACGTTGTCCATATGGATCCCATTTCCAGGCAGAGCGAGAACTGGGATGGAAGGTAAATTAACCTAATAGCAAACTGGCTTTAATATACAGCTTAATCAATGTGAAACGAGTAAAGGGAAGGCTCCGTGTTTAATAAATGGGTATTACCACTTTCTCACATGGTTGGACAGCCAAGATTGGGAGAAGTAGAGTTTCTGAAGCCTTCATAAGCTCTGGTTACAGAATTCTGATGTTTTCAGACTGTGCAGGTATTCCGTTTATAATTGAGTGTGATCTTCAGGTATGATGAAACCCATGGTTCTATTATAATGCCCTCTTAAAGACACTTCCAAAGATATTAACAAGTGAGCTACCATAAGTTTAGGGCATCTAAACCTAACCTCTGCTTGATAAGAGGGCAGGAATCCATCCCTTGTCAAGTTCCAAGTTCATGTTCTGGTCTCTATCTCAGAGTTATTTTGACATTTGTTACACGGGGATTTTGTTTCTGGGCTTTTCCTCAAAATTCCTCAAAATGAACATCAACGAAAGCTGAGATTCTGGGGGACCTGATGGTGCTTTCATGCTGGGGTTGCCCAGATGGTAGAGGTCCACCAAACTTCACCAAACAACTGCTTTGAGAACCATAAAGCCTCCAACACCCCAGAAACAGTGGACACTGAGGTCAGTGGACACACATCCAATTTATGTGAGTGTATAAAGTGAAAGCAAAGCCAAAATATTTTACTTTATACTACTCTTAAATAAATCAGTTCCACAGCTAATGGATCACGAGAAGTCCTCCTTGGTGGTCGATGACATTTCTGCTTGGGTAATCTAGGTGCAGATTTCCTTTACTTTAATCCAGCAGACAGCATAGCTGTGTTTTGCACCTCATTAAGGTTTGCAGAGAAGGAAACTAAAATAATGACAGAGTAAGAAAGATGTTACTTGTGAAGATAACAAAAGAAAAATGTAAGTTTCCCAAGTAAAACCCAGTTTTCTTCTGCAAGGTTTGGCAAATATTGATGCTTTTGCAGTGCAGCAGTGAAAATACTGAAGTAAGACAGAACGTGCAGCATAACCACCAGCAGAGCTGGAGATGGACCCCAAGTACAGACTGTGTGACCTTCAGTGCCACTGGAGCCAAAGTAGAGTGGCTACAAACCATTTCTGATTTTGTCTGTCTGCCATGGGGACAGATGTTTTGGTAGGGTCTGTAGCTATAGGACAAGGGGAGATGGTTTTAAACTGAAAGAGGGGAGATTCAGATTAAAGAGAAGGAAGAAATTCTTTGCTGTGAGGGTGGTGGGACACTGGCCCAGGGAGATGGGAGATGCCCCATCTCTGTAAACATCCCAGGTCAGGTTGGACAGGGCTCTGAGCAACCTAGAATCATAGAATAAAATCATAGCATCATTATGGTTGGAAGGGACCTCCAGGGTCATCAAGGCCAACCTTTATCCCACCAGATTCCTAACCACTGGTCCATCAGACCATGGCCTCAAGTGCTTCATCAACCCGTTTTTTGAACCCCCCCAGGGACGGTGACTCCACCACCTCCCTGGGCAGCCCATTCCAGTGCCCAACCACCCTTGAAGATGGATGGTGAGGGGGTTGGACTGGGTGACCTTGAAAGAACCTTTCTCACCCAAACCATTGTGTGATCCTATGGTTTTGGTTCCAGCCTGCTGCTTGCAATAGGTGCTATGGACAGTCCCTGTATTTCCCAGGGTCAGTTTTTTATGGTTATTGGCCAAAGACTGACTCTAAAGATGATATTCTTTGCACTCTCAAGCTCCATGGCTGTCATTTCAGATTGTTTCACTTCCAAAACACCTCATCTCTTCTTCCAGAGAAGTAATTCCACCCTGAGGAGCCACATTTCCCAACTCCTCTCTCTACAGAATTTCACTCCACTCCAATACACGGCAACGCGAAGCAGTCAGTGACTTGTCCTTCTCCTTCCCCCCAGACAGAGCCCAGGAGCCCTGGCTTTTAAGCATCTGCGTCAAGATTCTCCCTTTCCTGTTCAAACTTCTTGAAACAAGCTCTAGATAATAAATAAAACAAACCCCAAGTCCTCCGTGCAGGCGTGCACATACGCACACACGCTCCCGGTTGCTGGCCAAGAAGAGCCAGCTCCACTAATGTCATAACTGCTAATCTATGCAAAGTGCCTTGTTTTGCCATCGAAGGCTTCTCATTCTTGACTCGAGTCCAAGCAAAATCCCATTAGGTCCTAAAAATTAATTTAAGGCACATTTCCCCAGTTGTTTACAATTACCCTCCACGCTAATTCAAGCAGCATGCCGGTCCCCTCCCGCTGGCTTTAATTTATTTATTTCAGCCTAATTTCCCTCCTCCCCACAGTCACTTTGTGTATCCTGGAAAAGTAGAAGATTCCAGAGCTAGCTGCAATGCAAGGGACAGAAGCTTTCTTTTTTAGGACACGTGAAGATACACGATTTGCCACAATTAAAAGCACCACAGAGAGTCCTACCACCCCTTCCCCAGCTGCCATGTCATGAAGCTGTGCCTGAAAGACCTTTGCCAGCTACCCCTTTGCTGAGGTTTGCCCAGGTAACCACTGAGTTTTGCTTAGCTTCTCTTCTATCTCATATTTAGCGTGTGAGTATCTGCATGTGAAATGGCCTCAAGTTCCATCAGGGGAAGTCTAGGTTGGATATTAGGAAGAAGTTCTTTACTGAGAGGGTGGTTGGGCACTGGAATGGGCTGCCCAGGGAGGTGGTGGAGTCACCGTCTCTGGGGGTGTTCAAAAAGCGGGTTGATGAGGCACTTGAGGCTCTCATCTTCTCGTTGTGCAAAGGGTAAACTACAGCGAGGAGCTCAGGAGCTGCATCCCATGCAGAGTCCAGGCAGAATCATAGAGTCATAGAATCATTATGGTTGGAAGGGACCTCCAGGGTCATCAAGTCCAACCTTTATCCCATCATATTCCTAACCATTAGACCATTAGACCATGGCCTCAAGTGCCTCATCAACCCGTTTTTTGAACACCCCCAGGGACGGTGACTCCACCACCTCCCTGGGCAGCCCATTCCAGTGCCCAACCACCCTCTCAGTAAAGAACTTCTTCCTAATCTCCAACCTAAACTTCCCCTGATGGAACTTGAGGCCATTTCCTCTCGTCCTGTCATCAGCAATTTGGGAGAAGAGACCAACACCAGCCTCACTACAACCTCCTTTTAGGTAGTTGTAGAGGGCAATAAGGTCTCCTCTCAGTCTCCTCTTCTCCAGGTTCAATAACCCCAGTTCCCTCAGCTGGTTCTTGTTTTCCAGACCTCTCCCCAGCCTCGTTGCCCTTCTCTGGACTCGCTTCAGGACCTCAATGTCCTTCCCATCCTGTGGTGCCCAGAACTGGAAGCAGCACTCAAGGTGTGGTCTCACCAGTGCCGAGTACAGGGGCACCATCACCTCCCTACTCCTGCTGGTCACACCGTTCCTGATACAGGCCAGGATGCCCTTGGCCTTCTTGGCCACCTGGGCACACTGCTGGCTCACGTTCAGCCGGCTGTCACCCAACACCCCCAGGTCCTTTTCCACCAGGCTGCTTTCCAGCCACTCTTCCCCAAGCCCGGAGCACTGTATGGGGTTGTTGTGGCCCATGTGTATGACTTTCAGAGGCTTCTCTCCCTGCCTGCCCAGTGATGTCCCCCAGTGCTCGTTAGTCTGCCTGTTGTTCTGCTCAGAGTCACGATCACTGTGAGCTCCTCACCCCCAGCTCGCCTTCATTGTCAGTGGAGATCTCAGCAGCCTCCTGCAGAGGATGCCCAGAGGGCCTCATCCAGCTTTTGTACCTACTGGTTTCCATCCAGGGCATGGCTGGGCCATGCTCCACCAGGTGTGAGCCCCAGCATCTCCCCACCTTCCCCGTTTCCCATGACAGTGTCTCCTCCTCTCTCTGGTTTGCCTACAGCAGCTCCTGGTCCTCAGTCAGAGCTGTCAGCTTGACTTGGGACTCAAGCTGGGCCTCTGGGATGCCACTAAAGCCATTTCAATGGGACAATTCATCTTGCTGAAGCTCCCTTTTGACTATGGTTGGCCGTGCAGCGAGGAAGCGTGGTGTAACAGGAGGGAGCTGCCATTGAATGGGTTGTCCCCTGCCTGGCCTCATTTTCCAGCAGCCAACATCCCTGTGGAGCTCCCCAGCCAGGAGCCAGCCCTTTGAAGTCCTTAAAGGATGGCTTTTCAGCAGCAAGCCTTAAACCAATTTGTCTGTGAGGGTCTCCAGAGACATCACCTCACCAGCTGAGGTAAGTGGTTATAATTTAGACACCTCCAGGTTGTCCTGTTTGGGTTTTTTCCCCCAAAAAAAGCATTGCAATGTTGTCCTTAGGAGAAGGTAGTGTGTTGCACAAAGAGGTTTTATTTAAACTGAAGCATACACAACCCCCTTCTCCTGTTTTAATTGAGTTTCCACTGGTGGAAGCCAAGAGTATCTGTCAAATCAGGGCTTGGATCCGCCTTGCACATCTTCAGATATAAGAGACATCCCAGGATGGGGGGGACTAAGCCCTTGCAAACCTGCAATTAATAGGAATAATAAAATCATTTTTGTTGGAAAAGACCTTTAAGGTCGAGTCCAACCATTAACCCAGCATTGCCACGGCCACCACTGACTCACGGCTCTCAGCACCACATCTACATGGCTTTGAGATCCACCCCTGCCCTGGGCAGCCTATGCCAGGCCCTGACAGCCCTTTGAGGAAGGGATTGTTCCTCAGATCCAACCTAAACCTCCCCTGGGCAACTTGAGGTCATTTCCTCTTGTCCTATCCTAAGAGCAAGATGGGGATCCTCTTCTTCTCCCCTTGCCCTCCCCTGTCCTATGGCAGGAGAAAGTCATGGAAGAAGTCCTGATGTGCAGAAGAGGGGAAGAACATCCATGAGCAGCACGAGGAGGGAACAGAGCTGGGACATCTCTGGTTTTCTGATGTAAAATGAAACCAAAACCCACTCCTCCTGCCAGCACCTCTGAGCTGTGTCCCAACAAGTCCTTTTCCTTCCTTCCTTGTAAAATCTACCCCATGAATCTTCTTCTTTTATGCACTACGAAGTCTCCATGTGGCATGACACTCCCCTAGTGGGCTGCTGAGCTGATTTTATTTGTTCTCTATTTTTTTCTGCCTGATTTTAATGATTCTAGCGCCAAGCAACCCCTGTGCTCTCCCCATCAGCCCTTTGGATAACCCTTTTTAATTGAGGTGGCGACACCAATATTCTTACCAAATCAATATGAGTGCATTAAAAATGACCTTCAGTGCCAATGTATTAGCCAGGTGTAAAGTGCTCAGTAGGGGTGTAATGTCATTTTTTTTTGTGGTGGCATAAAGCACTATATAAAGAAAATTTCAAGTGCCCATGCATTTTTCTTGCAGCCAACTGAGAATTATATTTTTGTGTTGTTAATTGAATGGAGAGCCTAGTGAGTTAGCTGCAGAAACCCAAATAATAGATTTTTTGGGGGGAAAGCAGTATTTTAAAGTGAGTGCTCTGCCTGTTCTTTCTTCTGAGCTTCTATCTGGACTCAGAAATTCAGTTGTTCTTCACCCTACTGAACACTTTGGCAGGAGGAGACTGACTTAATCTCTGTTTATTATTAATACAAAGTAATGGCAGAATTCTACCAACAAGGGTCAAACTGTCAAGTCCTCCCTTTGAAATTAATTCCTTGTAAAACCCCACAGAGTCAGGCCCCCACAGGCATATTAAACAGTTAAGAGCCGTGCCCTGCACTCAAGATCTTTCCGCTGAAGAGAATCTGACCTAGGTTCTCATTCCACTTCTGTCATTTTAATTAACATCAGCGGAAATGATCTTGTTGAACTCAGCTATTAATCTTTCCTACCTGGCCCCAGACTCTCCTCTATTAATTGGTTCCATATTAATTGTTAGTTATTATTCCCTGTGCGTCAGACTAAGATAAGTTGTTCTTCTCCTTTTCTGTAGGAGTAGAGGTCATTAGTGACAAGTCCTTGAGCAAACACATCAAATCCAACCTGGAAACCCATCCCCACTGGGAAAATGTTGCAGAGTTTCATTTCTCTTTGAGCTCAAGACCTTTTCTTCTCTTCTTCTAAAGAAGTTCTTTACTGAGAGGGTGGTTGGGCACTGGAATGGGCTGCCCAGGGAGGTGGTGGAGTCACCATCCCTGGGGGTGTTCAAAGAACGGGTTGATGAGGCACTTGAGGCCATGGTCTGATGGTCTAATGGTTAGGAATATGATGGGATAAAGGTTGGACTTGATGACCCTGGAGGTCCCTTCCAACCATAATAATTCTATGATTCTCTTCAACCTAAAAGTATCCATTGTTGATTTGCGTCCCCCTCCTTGGGACAACCTTTTGGGACAACCTTTTGGGACAACCTTCCCAGCATCCATAGGAAGTCCCAAAGACCCTGGTGGACACCCTGGATTAGGGGAAGTTCTCACGGGTGGCTGGGACATGGTCAGAGGTGCCAGGAACATCAGCAGCCCCTGCTCCTTTTGCTCCTGTGTGGGAAGGAAGCTCGTGGAGAAGCCAAGACAAGGTGCACCTTGGCTAAGGCTGCAAGACCACAGTAAATACCATTATTGATACAAAAGCTTGTACTTCAAAATGGAAATTTCCATGGCATGCTTGTTCTTTACAAGGAAGATGTTTTTTTAAGCTGGCTATTTTAATTTTAATTTTGAATTTTTATTTTAATT
>VZRW01006793.1:0-13726 GCA_013398125.1 Aegotheles bennettii | reverse complement strand
TGACCCACACATGGCTTTTAAAATCAATTTATCCATAAATAATAAATATAAATAAATATAAATAAATAATAATATAAATAAATGATAGATAATAAAAATTCAGAAGCAAGAAATTAAATTAAAATTAAAACACTTTCACTTTTTTCCCTTCAGTTTTTCATGGGAACAAAGAACTGGTCAGCCAGACTTTCTGCTCAGCCAGTCTTCCAGACTCAGGAACAGCAATTTTTAAAGAAGTCTGATATAAATGACAATCTTTTGGCTTTCCTGTGCTCAGTAGCAGCGGTGACACTCACAGGCCTTGACATGTCAGAAAGGGTTTGAAGAACTTCCTGCCTTCAGTATGTTCCTGCAGATCTTCTCTGTCCTGTTGTTCCTGGGTTTGGGGTTTCTTTTGAACCCTTGGTGCCATTCAGCCTCTAAACAGGGGAACGACTCTCCCTCCACAAGTTCTCAGAGCAACTACAGCAGCTCACCAGCACCAAGCATTGGGAAAACTGGGATGCAGAGTGTGATGGGGACCTTAATGCTCTCCTCCTTCTCCTTCTCCTTCCCCTCCCACTTTCCCTTCCCTTCTCCTTCTCCTCCCATCTCCCTTCCCCTTCCCCCAAGGTGCCTTTGACCCATGGGAGAAGATCTGCCTTTGAAGTTCAGATTCCTGCACAGAGGAAGTGCTGAGGAATCACAAATTTATGAAAACCCACGCTGTAAAAAGCCATCACACACCTCATTCGACCCCAGGGCTGCACCCCCTCCCAGATGGACCTCCAGTGGCAAGATCCACCCACCGGTTCTGGTCCATATCTCGCTCTCAGTTGGTCCCCTTCAGGTCCAACCTGAAGACAACACCTCCTTCAGTTCCCTGGCCACTTTTTTTTTCCAGGATGCAGCTTGTGTTTCCTGGCTGGCTCATACTCCCATGTGCCTGAATCGCCCTTCTTCACTGGAGCTTGCAGTGTGAACAAGCTGCGCATCAGCCCCGTGTTTTAATTAGAAGGGTGCCAAGTTATCAGAGAGATGGATCAGGAACAGCGGTTCCAGTCCCTGCAGCCAACATTTATCCGTACCCAAGAGGAGGGAGCCGTGAACTGCAGGAGAAACTGCTGTCTGGGGAGCTTGCTGACCCCTGTGGTTGTTTCTCCGCCAGCTTGTCCCTCCCAAGGCTTTGACCTCCAGTTGCCTCTTCCAACTCAAGGTGTTTTCTGACCTCTTTTTTGGAGGTGGTGAGCAGGCAGAGAGAGCTCGGTCAGCTCAGCCATCCTGGGGCCCAATTTCTGTGGGCTTTAGTGGGAGGTTGGTGCCTCCTTATCTCCAAGGATCTGTCTGGTCACAGAAGGGGGTTAGTGGCAGAGTGGTGAATCCAAAGGAAGTCTCCAGAGTCCCATCTTAACGTCCTGACCACCAGCCCATCCTGCCACTGGGTTGTACCTCCTCCCAAAGCCTGGCAGTAGCAATATCTTCCCCCACTCATTCCTGTGGCTTGTTTGAAGTCAATGGCTTGACCTCAGTCTGATGAAAGAGAAGCCACATTGCTGGACCACAGACAGCTACATAAGCACCTCCCACCACATCAAGACCTTTCATGGAGTCAGTACAATGCAGCACAGCCACTCTGTCCATCTGGTAAATGCCACATCCCTTAGGGACTGGCAAGAGGACTGAAGTACCAGGGTGGAGGACATCTGAGCTTGCTGCATGCAAGCATGGCTCTGTATCTAGGATTCTCCTGAGGAACACCACACCAGGGTGCTCTTCGAGTGGGGAGAACAAAGAGCAGTGGGGTGAAAGGATGGAGGGGTAATTTCAATATCTGACCTGTTTAGGACCTATGGATGGATCTAGGATAGACTCACCTCATCATCTTGTGATGACCACTCTGCTCCATGGCAGCAGGGACAAATCCACATGTTCTCCTCCATGGTCTCTGTCCAACAGAGGGGCTCCATAACAAAGTTGAAGTCATAATTTGCCTGGAACTGCCCAACCTCAAGGCAAAGACTGGGAGTGGGGTGCAGGAGGAGGTCTCCAGTAACCTGGCAAGGGAGGTGGCCCAGCAAGCAGGTGAGGAGAGGGATTATCCCTTGCTTTTTTCTACCACAGTCCATCTGCTGCTTGTTGATGTTATGGGAAGGGCTGAGCTGTCAAGGCCTCTTGGGTCATCCTGAGAGGCTTTGGTCCACAGCTCTGTAAGCACTGGGAGATGGGGCAGATTGTGTGGGGTCATCCAGCATCCCAGCATGTTCCCACCACATCTCCCTTCAGGCTCCAGACACTTTTCCTTTTACCTCACCTGGATTTCCTCTTGGCCTCTACAACCTCTGCACTGATTGTCCCCAGATGGTCCCCATCACAAGCCCCTCTTGCTACCAGCCAGCACCACCCCCTGCTGAGTGACCCAGCTCCAACTCAACAACAAAGACCATGTTTGTAATTTCTCATTAACTGTGGGACAACTCAACTTACAGTCAATTGAATTGCATAATTGACTGATTAGCAGGTGCAGTAATTTAAATAGATCTGGATAAAGGGTTTATTAAGAATTCACACTTTAATGGGAGGGCAAAAGGCTGCTCTTCCCTGTCCTCCTGGTGTCTGATCCCCCTCCTGATGCCCATCCTTGGGTTCTCTGTGGCAGAGCTCAGGGACAGGTCACACTGAAGGTCCCACACCTGGGGAGGAGTATATTTAATTAAAATTATTTAAATAATATTAATTATATGTTATTTAATTATATTTAATTAAAAGGATGAAAGGGGAACTCAACCAAATGCTGGTGTATCCTATGCCAAAATTAGAAGAAACTTCAGGAAACCCTGAGTCAGGATGGACCTGGTCCCTTCTCTTCCCTTCTTGCTCCTAAGACATGGTCTCTCATAGAATCATAGAATCATTCTGGTTGGAAGGGACCTCCAGGGTCATCAAGTCCAACCTTTATCCCATCATATTCCTAACCATCAGACCATCAGACCATGGCCTCAAGTGCCTCATCAACCCATTTTTGAACCCCCCCAGGGACGGTGACTCCACCACCTCCCTGGGCAGCCCATTCCAGTGCCCAACCACCCCCTCAGTAAAGAACTTCTTCCTAATCTCCAACCTAAACTTCCCCTGATGGAACTTGAGGCCATTTTCTCTTGTCCTGTCATTTCCTCTCCTGCTCAGCAAGAGCAATGAAAGAGGCAGAGAAAGGAGAAATCCTCTGCTCCCAATAAAATAAGGCTTGCAAACTTGTTCTCAAAGGCTGGTCTGGCCATGGACACGTCTGATCCCCATGTCCTGGTCTCTAACCACGTTGCATTCCCGGCTGCAAGAGGAAAAGAGCTTGCTTGGTAGCTGAGAGATCTATTTCAGGTGAGTAAATGAATTCAGGCAACAAGCTGTAGAGGGCTGTCTCCACACAGCAACCGAGAGACTGAGCTATACTGAGCAACGCTGGACTTAGTCCCAGGAATTCAGCAGGGTGAAATAACGGAGGCTGGGGCTGTGATCAGCAGCTGGGGTTTTATGATCCCGGGGTAATAAAATTCGAGGCATTAATATGCAAGTGAAACATTAGCACTAAATATTGGAGTATGCTTTAGAAGCAGCCAAGAAAGATATGCTGGGGCTCAAACGTTAGTGATGAGTTGCTTGGGAGAAGGCAAGGTCAGTTCCCGTGCCTCGTGCTAGCCCAGGGGTGAGATGGTTGAAGAACTTGGGGTTGGCTTTGGGGAAAAATAATCCACAGCCATAGAAAGGTGAAATTTATTAGAAGACTTGTTTTGTCTAGGAGGAAAATTAATTTCTTTATAGTGCTAAAGGCTGCTTAACAAGAGCCTGTGTGCTCCTGTTAGGTCACTCCATAGTCATCAAGTCCACCAGTGAAACCAGCCATCAGTCATTGCCCCATGTGTAATTGTGGTGGGATGAGATGGAGAGGAACGTCTCCAGTTTGGTTTTCCCTTCTCTGTGGATGGAGTTTTTTTCTTTCCTATGGTTCCCTCCTGGAGTGACAAATCCCAACACAAGGGTGAGTCTTGCTGGTTTGTGCCCACACAAAGTGTGAAGAGGAAATAAATAGCACAATGAAGGAAAAGCAGGTTGTATTTAGATATATTTATCAGATGTGGTATTGCTAAGCTCAGGAGACAGAAATCATGAGAACCACAAATATTAATATAGTTAATAAATAAATGCTGTAGAGTTTTTTTAAATGTGCATGTTAACTTAGTATCTTTGGACACACCTTCTCACTTGTTTAGAGGCTGTAGATCCACATCTGATGTTTCCATCACCGGGAACAAAGTCCATGGTGCTAAAAGCATCATTCTATCCTTCTTCTTTATCTGTTTGGACTTTGGTCCCAAAGTGTTGTGTGATGGAGGGATGGACAAACCCTTCCCCAGGGTTCAGGAGGGATTGTGAAACCTCTGAATCCAAGGCCAGAGAGTTTTCATGCAAATAGGAGAGTTTCTTCCCATTGATGAATTTCTTCTGCTGATAGGAGAAGAAAATGAAATGCTCTCTGAATCTTCTGTGCTGTCATGGCTGCTGAGCAACCCCCCCATGCCTTTCGAATCACAGTATCACAGAATAGTTTTGTTTAGGGAAGACTTTTCAGATCACCCAGTCCAACCGTTAACCCAGCACTGCCCAGTCCACCACCAACCATGGCCTTCAGCACCACATCTCCACGGCTTTGAGATCACCCCAGGGATGGGGACTCCACCCCTGCCCTGGGCAGCCTGGGCCAGGCCCTGACAGCCCTTTGGGGCAGGAATTGTTCCTCACATCCAACCTAAACCTCCCTTGGTGCTAAGCAACATAAGCGATGCTAAAGCAACCTCTTTGGTGATGATTGGCTTGATCGACCCCAAAAATAGCTTCAGGTGGAGGAGATCAAGGACAGATGCAAAGCTTTGGATAAATGCCATGAAAAAAGTCATCCTATTTGCAATGCTGAGGGAATTAGTGGAAAATATTAGATTAGTCATTTAATTTGCTGTGGCAAAGATGTTGTTAGGAAGTCCAGTGACCCAGGTGCAGGCACGCTTCAACTAGCCCAGATCTTCCAGAGCTTCTTCAAACAACTTTTGCACGAGCCATTGGCTCTGAACAAATTTGGTATCGATGAAGAGAAGCAACAATTGGCTGTCTAAGATAGAAGCCAGCTCCTTTCAGTGATGATTGAACTTCACTCTGAAGCGGTTATCCATGGAAAGCCAAGAAAACATCAGATTCCCAGGTAAAAGGAAGAGTTTGGAAGCCCAGGATTTTTTTTTTAATATGAAAAATTAATATATTTCTATATATNTATATATATGTATTCTATATATATTATATATTCTTTCTATATATTCTTTCTATATTTTTTTTTTGTCCAAATTTCTTCTTTTTGCAGCAAGAATGGGAGAATACATTGGTTCTCTTTCATGTTTTCTGGCCTGGGAAAGGATCTGTCCTTCGGGGAACTGATGTTTTACAGACCCTGCTCAACAGCAGAATCATCCACCCCCAGAAAGTCTGACCTGTGCATGGCAGAGCCTGCTGAAAACATGAAAAATAGGACTAAAACGACTTCAGAAAACACAAACAACCCTGGTTCCCAACATTTATCACAACTATAACAAAGAGGATGAAATGAGCAGATCTTGAGTGCACCCAACTGCGCTGTCTTTGGCAACAGGGATGAACCCACCCTTAGATTTAATGCAGGAGTACCCTGGGATATAGAAATTCTTTCATCCTCTCAGCTCATTTTTTTAATAAATCAAAATAATCCCTGATTAGATTATCTGTTAAATCAATTCTGGCTATCTGATCCCTGCGGATGGAGCTGTTTTGGTCACAGAGGGGGCAATGGGATGACCTGGAGCTAAGCTGAAGGGAGGGAAGAGGGGGAAGAGCAGGGAAAAGAGAAGAGAGGAGGGGTGATGGGAGGCAGGGAGCTTTCCTCCCCACGGCTGGAATGTGGAATATGTTTATCTGAATTTACAGCACGCAGAAGTTATTGAATTTTCCATCTTCACCTTGGAATTAGCATCGGAGAGAATATTAAACGCTGCGCTTTTCAATCTGTGGTTGGTAGAAGTTCGGAGGAGGGGAGCAAGGAGAAGGAGGGGAGCAGGGAGAAGGGGGGGGGAGATGCCTGCTGAAGTTTTACGGGTGAAATATAAATCCCTGTCAATCCATTGTGAGTGAGACGATGCTGCGCATCCCGAGAAGCAGCCGGCTGTGCCGGCAAAGCCAGGGTTGACTGAGCTCCTGGATGTATTGCAACCCCTCAGCCCTGCCCTGGTTTGATAAAAAAAGACCCTCGAGGAGTCAGGAGCAGAGCTGCCAAGTGGCTTTAACTATATTTCTGCAATATTCAGAAACCTGGAGGGAGAGGGAAGGGCTGCTCCACCAGCCATGTGCGTGCCGATGGGGAGACACCCTGCTGGGGACACAGAGCCTGACCAGGCAGGGCTGGTGAGACACAGGAAAGGGAGAATAAAACCACACAGGAGGATCAGATCAGGCTGCAATACACTGTTCACTCATATTGAGCTTGTTGTCCACCAGGAACCTCAGGCTGCTTTCCACAGAGCTGCTCTGCCGCCAGGTAGATCCCAGAATGATGGTCTCATGGTTGATTCTGGACCATTGATTTTGGGTGGCTTGTCTGGTTCCTTGAGGCTAATAACTACAGGGCCAGCATGGATTACAGGGAGAAAAGAGGGTTTCTGGTCCTCATGAGAAAATGACCCCATTCAGCACCCACTGCTGATGCAGTGGTTTAGTCCCCTTTCTCCTTTCCTCCTTGCACTTGTATCTGACTTCAAGTATGGGGGAAATGACCTCCAGATGCAAGGAGGGAGGGAAGGGGATTAAATTACCTTCAAACTAGAGTTTCAAAGTGCAGTGAAACAGGATGGCAGCCAGGACTGGGGATGAAACACAAGGCAAGGGGTGAGTGTGGCTCTGGGGTGTTGATGCTCCAGTAGAAGGATTTCTCAGGAAAACCTTGTTATTGAGTGAAATATGCAGGCTGAAAATTCTTGCAGAGGCAGAGGAGGAATAGTTGGAGCACAGAAGGTGTGAGACAGTGTGTCTGGGGTGCTGGATGCTGCTGTAGGCACCAGCACTGTGCCCAGCATGGTGACCTTCCCCTCCCACCTGAGCTCCTTGAGCACAAGTGTAATGAGAGTGACAGGTCAGAGCTGCTCAGGTGGGTGTGTTGGCTGGGAGCTGAGGTTTCCAGAAGTGACTGGGAATGAGATATCCCACTCCCACAGGTGACTCTGCAGTCTGAGGCATTAAGCTGACGTTAGGAGTGGCACGGTGGGAGACAACTGACTAATGACTTTGCAGATATC
The DNA here is from genome assembly GCA_013398125.1 of Aegotheles bennettii. Classification (NCBI taxonomy): domain Eukaryota; kingdom Metazoa; phylum Chordata; class Aves; order Caprimulgiformes; family Aegothelidae; genus Aegotheles; species Aegotheles bennettii. The sequence goes on along the minus strand of VZRW01006793.1, from coordinate 6,389 downwards.
AGCAGCACAGCCTCCTGCCAAACTGTGCCTTGCCTTCTCCAAGTATGGATCTCCAAGTATGGATCTGCCATCTCCAAGGCATGGGTGGAAAACAGCATCAGCAAATGTCTATCTTTATTATTTTAATGTGCTGGAAAGGAGTAGGTCATGCACGAGGCCATCACCTCATGCAGGACAGAAGAGAAGCAGGACAGAAGAGGAGACCTTATTGCTCTCTACAACTACCTAAAGGGAGGTTGTAGTGAGGCTGGTGTTGGTCTCTTCTCTCAAATTGCTGATGACAGGACAAGAGGAAATGGCCTCAAGTTCCATCAGGGGAAGTTTAGGTTGGAGATTAGGAAGAAGTTCTTTCCTGAGAGGGTGGTTGGGCACTGGAATGGGCTGCCCAGGGAGGTGGTGGAGTCACCGTCCCTGGGGGTGTTCAAAGAACGGGTTGATGAGGCACTTGAGGCCATGGTCTGATGGTCCAATGGTCAGGAATATGATGGGATAAAGGTTGGACTTGATGACCCTGGAGGTCCCTTCATAGAATCATACAATCATGCATAAACAGGGCTGGAAAACCCATTTTATAGATGTATATTCCTGACTCTAATAATCCCTACAGTAGAGCTCCAGTCTCTAAAATACCTCACTTTTTATCATCCCATATTACAAGATTACCACAGTCACATGGAGTATTACCAAAGGCTGGATTTCTCCTTCCTCTTTGCTCTGCTGCGCAAAGTACTACAGGGTCTTGTTAAACCTAAATGTTGTGGGCGATAGTTCAGCACTGAGCTATACCTTTGGGCATTTGGCAAATAAATCCCATATTCCTCTTGCAGTAGGAATTTTCCAGGAATGCAGAAAAGCTTGATTAGAACAGAAACCTGAGAACCCTTCACACAGAGTCTAGGTCTGGTGCCGCCACTAAAAAAAGTGTGAGGTCTTGTGTCTGGAGATCTGTGAAGTTTCAGATACTGTTGTCCATGGTAACTGGTCCTGTGGAGGGGGAAAACCAGAAGGAACGAGACCCATAATGATTCTATGATTCTATGATTTCTAAGTGCAGGACTCAGCACTGAGCCAGGTTGAACCTCACACAATTGGCATCAGCCCACTGACCAGCCTGTTCTGTGATAAAGTGCTCATCTCCAAAGTCAGAATTTTGTTTTCTTTCAAGTAGAAACTCACGGGTTGGCAGGATCTCCATTGTCCTACAAGGGTGCTGACAATTACTGCCAGATGTCAGTACTGCCAACGTGTCCCTGCAGACATAACTGAGATATCTGCAAATAGGAGAACGCACGTGCTGGTACATGACTACAGAGACAGGGATAGGACCAAAATAATCTGACCTTCCCTTGTGCTTGCAGTGGACTCTTGACTCCAAAATAAAAAGTTGGTGGCTCCTCTTTCTATTTGGAGCAGATCTTTATGACAGATGAGATGGAGTTGGAAAATGCAAGGAAATACTCACTATGTCCTGTCACGTGGAGGTTTTAAATAGCTCCTGTAAAGTATTGAATATGGTCAGTGGGAGTGAAAGGCTGTGGTGACATGAAAAGTTGCAGCAACACCCAGAGAGGTTTTCCTTTGCAATCCCCAGTCTCCCTCCAAGCTGGCTGGAATTGTTTGTAGGAGTTGTTCTGTGGCTTTTACTGCCTTTTGGATCAGGTCCTAAATCGTGCACTGAGCGATACGTTGAAAACCACATCCACCAAAGTATACCCTTCAAGTAGCTGAGAAGACTGTAGATTAAATTTCTATAACAATTTCTTCCTTCTCTCTAGTGTGAATCTCCCCTCTTTCAGTCTAAGACCATCACCCATTGTCCTATCACAAATCTGGTGATGCAGCAGACCAGAGGACTAATTGTCCTGTTATGAGTCCCACTCCTAATTTTAGCCAAATAACAGTCTTGGTGTGTCTCTGTAATCCCTGGAGAGGTTCACCCTGTAAGAATTTCATACCTTCCTTGGGCTGGGTCATCTTCTGAATGTGTCTGTCTCTATTGGCCAGCTGGTGAGACACCTGGCTATAGCTGGTTCTTCACTTCACACCAGCAATTTTAGGTGGTCAGGCAGTAATAATAAGCAAAATCCCAGACCATTTCAGTCGTGTAGGATACACGAATTTATTGCCACATTAAATAAAACCAAGTAATGAAACAGTATATGTCACACAGGGAATGAGCAGTTTCTTGTTCGTGACCTTGCTGGCCAGACTCCAGCTGCAAGACAAGGGGAACTATTGTAACTGGCTTAAAGGTTATTCAGTCTCCAGTTCCCACCTTGCTTGTTCTCAGCTTCTCTTTTTATTGCATTTTTTGCTTCCAGATTGCAATATTAACATCCAATTCACTCTATTTAAATGTCCTCGTTGCTGGATAATCCAGGAAAAAATGGGGTTTTTTTCAATTCTTCTTTCCTGAGAGACTCTGTCTCTTGAGCACTGTGGTATCACTCGTGGCTTGGTTTTATACTGATGTAAAATCACAGACTAGCAGGCTAGAATGAACCTCTGGATGTCACTGGATCTGTCTCCCTACTCATCTCATACTTATTTTCTTACAGTATCTCCTCCACCAGAAAACTTCTTCCCTGTGAGGGTGATTGGGTGTTGTAATGGGTTGCCCAAGGAGGTGGTGGAGTCCCCGTCCCTGGAGGTGTTCAAGAGGCGTCTGGATGTGGTGCTGGGTGATGTGGGTTAGTGGTGATGTAGATAGGTGGTTGGACTGGGTGAACTTGAAGGTCTCTTCCAACCTCAATGGTTCTGTGATTCTACAATTCTGTAGGGGTCTGGCTGAATTTGCATCTCTTTGTAGGGTTACGTGAGGGCTAAGAAAGAGGGAGACAATGCAGGACATTGCCTTTTGGAGCAAAACAAAGTCTTTCTGTACAAGATGATAGGACCTTGGCTATATCCAGACAAAGAAATTTTGTCTTTATATTAGCAACATACGGTATGAATGAGAAATTGAAATACCAAGTAGCCAAGTCTGGTCTATGTGTTCTCTTCTCTCCAACCTTTTAGCAAAGCCAATGTGTCAAGGAGGTTTGCCTGAACTTCTTTGAGAGCTGGAGGTCTCTGGCATTAGCAAAATTGCTGCTCCATCCTCCTCGTGAAGTGTCTTTCCATGCAGATTCCCCAGTAGTCCTGGTATGTGGTGGAAAAGGACCTGCTCTTGAGATCCCCTGGGGCATCAGGACACAGTTCTTAAAATGACATCCCTGCTACAGGAGGCAATGTTACATGGTCACTCACAAATACCTGTATGGTAAAAGCAACCTTGAACAGACAGCTGCTGGTTGGCTTCAAGGAGAAGTGGAGCTTGCAAGCTGGTGTCTTGAAGAGAGGAAAACATCTAGTCCAGTTATTCAGGATAAATCAGTGTCTTTTGGGGGTGTAATCCCAGACATCTCATACCAGGACTTCTGATTTCTTGTTTCAACTGCTGTGTTCTCGTGCATACATAGAATCATCAGATTGTTTGGGTTGGGGAAGACCTTTAAGGTCACCAAGTCCAACCACTGCCAAGGCCACCACTAAACCATGGCCCTCAGCACCACATACATGAATCTTTATGTGTGCATACACATACACAGAGAGGCTGATGGACTACATTAAGTACATAAGCTTCCTGAAAGCAGAGGACCTGCTTCAGATCTCATCTATGTCACTGTAAATCAAGAATAATTCCCCTGAAATTGGCAGCACTGCTCCAAGAAAACCCCAAATCAGGACTCCTTGCAGAGGGTATCTCCAGCCAGCCTCCTTCAATGCTCTCTTGTCCACTTCCCATTTCAATTTATCCCCCAAATCCCCATTTCCTTAGGCTTCTTTCCCTTCGGACAACCCATCATTCCCACGGGCAGGGGCTGCTCTGAGCTCTGCAGCAAGAGCTGGAGGATGATTAACCCACTCCGGGTTGGGCACTGGACAAAGACTCCACACAAGCTCCAGGACAGAGAGGGAGGATTAAAAGCATTCCCTAGCCCCCTTTGACAGCAGGAGGATCTTCTCTGTCAAAGAGACTTTCCCTGTGGCTTCTAGCACACATAATTTCTGACGAACGAGGCCCCAGGGCATTGGCTGCAGACGCAGGGCTGTTTTGATTGTAACAGGCTTTGATTCAGAGGAGCCAGAAATTATTTATTTTCCTTCAGCTTCCCTCCTCCCCTTCATTCCTAGTCGAGATTGAGAAACTCTGTTTGCAAGGCTCAGGGGCTCCAGCCACCTCGTTGCCTGCGTCGTTGATGGACACGGGCAAGTGATGAGGTCCTGGTGGAGCAGGGCACCAAATGCTTGGACTGTAAATGCTCTGCAATTTGCCCACTCTCCTACTCCCTTGCAATTTGTGCAGGGCAGCCCTGGTCAACTGGACCCTTTGCCAAAGGTGATTCCATGACAAAGGACATACAAGAGGAGTTGCATGCGGTCCCTCTCGCCATAAGCAGGTGGGAAATGAGCAAAGCTCTCGCCCTTTTCTCAGCATCCAGAGGAGATTTTGCCAAATCAGGCAGGGGAAATTCCCAAGTGGATTCATGTCTGGAGGAGCTGCCTGCAGTATCCCAGCTCTTGGGCTCAAATCACGTTCATTTAAGTCACAGTGCCATGACTTCTCCCTCGCTGGAGGAGTCCTGGGCTGGCTCCAGGTTGGCTGGCTGATGGGATCCCTGCAGGAGGTTCTGTATAATTAGGTTCAACTTAAATTTGGTCTCTGTCTGCTATTGGCAACTCCTGAAGACAAGGCACGCAGCTTGACAGGCTTTTGGAGCTATGCAGGATGACTGCTTCTCATTTTCATACTGTGAAAAGTTTGTAGGTGGATCCGAAGGTTATTGAAAGCACTTTTAGATGAGTGGTTAGAAAGCACTACCCAGTTAAACCATTAAACCATCTGATTACCTCAGACCATAGTTCTTAAGACAAGAAACTTGGCCCTGGGTCTGTGCTATGGTATTGACAGCAATATTTGTCCCCTGCTCAGAGGTGGACCCATGACACGTGGTGCAGATAGGTGGATCCTTTGCTTCTCAGGTGCCATAGATACATATCTGCTCTGGAGAATTGTGTCATAGAATCATAGAATGTTTTGGGTTGGAAGGGACCTTAGAGGTCATCTAGTTCCAACCGCTCTGCCATGGGCAGGGACACTAACAACTAGAGAAGGTTGCCCAAAGCCCTATCCAACCTGGCCTTGAAACGTCAAGTCAGGGAAGTGGTGGAGTCCCAGCTGCAGCCCTGGAGGAGAGCAAAGCCCTGGGCAGTGATGAGGGCAGGTGACATGGAGCAGTGAAGCTGCTTTCACCCGGCCCTCACTGCTTCCTGCTCTCCGGGCTTCACAGAAGGAAACCATCAGGCATGAGAACTTGTATGAGCCTAGAGAGAAGATGTGGTTCCTCAGGTTAAAGGTAGATGTGTTATCTCAGCAGGTTGTTCACCAATTATGATGTTCCCAGTACAACTCATCTTACCTAAACTAAGTCAGGTCAAGTTAAAGACCCTGATCCTCTTCATTAAATAAAAAGATGCACAAGCAAAGGCAGACATGAACTTCATGGAAACCCAAACAGGTAACTAAACAGATCTCTACACTTAAGGGAGATGCCCACACATCTCCCCAGACCACAGCACTTTCCAGGGCCAAATCAGGACCAGCCAAGAGTGGTGAACAAGGAAAGAGCTACTGGGTTTACACCAGATAAATCAGAGGAAAGTGCTGGAGTGAGCCGGTTTCATTGAGAGAAATGTGGCTTCTGTCTCCTGAGCAGGTCAACAGTCTGGGATGATGATCTCCAGATTTGAGCCACAATGCAATGCACATTTTGTCAGCTGCTGGTCCAGTGTCCCCTTCAGCAGCAGCTTGAGCAACCAACAGTTGTAACCAGCAGAAGCTCAGATGATGGTCATACACGTAAACCACTGACTATAGCTAAGCAGCAGCTGCTGAGTGACTTCTTCCCCTTCTACTCTGCTATCTCCCTCTCTACTCTGCCCTCAGGAGACTCCCCCTTCAGTGCTGGATCCAGCTCTGGGGTCCCCAACATCAGAAGGACACAGAGCTGTTGGAGAGAGTCCAGAGGAGGCCACGGAGATGCTGCGAGGGCTGGAGCAGCTCTGCTCTGGGGACAGGCTGAGGGAGGTGGGGGTGTTGAGCCTGGAGAAGGCTGCAGGGAGACCTTGGAGCACCTTCCAGTCACAGAATCACAGAATCACAGAATTCTAGGGTTGGAAGGGACCTCGAAGGATCATCTAGTCCAACCCCCCTGCCAGAGCAGGGTCACCTAGAGTCCATCACACAGGAACACATCCAGGCAGGTTTTGAATGTCTCCAGTGAAGGAGACTCCACAAACCTTTCTGGGCAGCCTGTAAAAAAATCCAGGCTCTTAGAGGGCAGGAT
>VZRW01006790.1:276728-295283 GCA_013398125.1 Aegotheles bennettii | reverse complement strand
CTGTGATTCTGTGATCTTTTCAACATATTTCTCACTAAACCTCAGTTCTGAGTGCTCTAAGCTTCTCTTATACAGTTGCTTATTAAGTTTAGTACTAATTCTGTTGCAATCCTACTTCCCACTTAAGATGTTTTCGTTGAACTATTTACCTTGAGGAGACTTGAAGCATTGCAGTGTAGGCAAGTTCCTCCTGTGTTCTAGGCCACCTGGAAATGTTCCAAGTGTTTTTCTGAAATTGTGTAACTATTAGTTAAAGTTCACTGCTGGGGTAATTGGATCTTTGCTATAGAGGTTGAGATCTGGGGCCTGCTTAAATAGAAAATACATCTTGCATTAAAATCTAATAGTATTGAGTGCAGAATGAGAACATGGAACTTCCCCTTCCCTAAAGGATTTCCTACTCACTGCATTGTGCAGTAGTGTTTTCCTTTACCATATTTTGTTTTTTTTCCTGGCCTAGCTTTCTACCCTGCATGCTAACCTACATCAGAAGAAACCCTGACCTCAGCTTAATCTCCTGCTTTGGGCACTCATCTCTGATGTGGGATCAAAGCTCCCTTCCTTTCAGATTGTGCACTAGCCTAATGGCAAGGGACTTTGATTTCACAACTCACAAAAATAAGTTGGTTGCCTGTAGCACACTGAGCCTTCTGTGGAATACTCTTGAAATCCTGGGTGGGTGGATGGAAGTGCCAGTGATGGATTCTGGAGTCCTGTGTGTATTCAAAGTCTTACACATAATATTTTCTCTTAGCTGTTTCTGTCTGCCTTCCTATTCAATCTATTCCTATTGGATAGTGCTCAAGTTTCTGAAAAAATTCAAGTATCTGTGAGGAGATGTTCAAATTTGATCTAAGTAAATGCCTTAGTTCTTGCAGGGTATGGATTCTGTTTCTTGTGAGTCTGCCATGTCTTAAGAGTGGCTTCCCCTTATCTGAAATCTTCTAAGGTTTGACTTTTCTGCAGCTAACGACTCTGGCACCAGTCACCTCTACAGATTTTTGCCAGGAGGGTCCTGACATGAAAGTGTGTGCTAGGCTTGATACCTTTAGTTTTAAACCACTGTTCTTAGATCAAGTGAGCCAACCTGATGGCTAGGTGCAGCAAACAGGAAGTTCTGCTGTTGCTGCTTACTTGCACCACCTCTGATGCTTATTGGACTTAATTTGCCAACAGAGTTAAGGTTAAATTAAGGGGGAAGGGGCGTTAATTCCAGGGTAAAGGTATTAAGAGCATAATAGTGGAATCTGCATGGAAACCCTTTTTGCAAGGGCTTAACAACTGGTATATTGCAGCATATGAAACAAAACATCTAAAAAGGGGTAGATTTCCTTTCCACAGATAAATGCTTGTAACTTCCAGTGTACAATCAGCTCTAGGTTTATCTTAAGAAGCCTTAGAGGTAGAGTTCTGTACCTAGATATATATGCTTTGAGCCATACAGGCTGATTAAAAATAAACTCATGTTCAGAGATTATATATTCCTGAGGAATATATAATAACCAAGTTCTAGCAATCATGTCAGGAAAGATGAAAACTGTATCTTCAGCATGTATCCTTCCTTGTTATAGCTACCACTAGGAAACTTTATGAGAAAAAACTGTTGAAACTGATGGAGCAAGGTCCGGAACTGAAGACACCTGTGCCTCTCCCAGCAATTTCTTCAACTGCTGAGAACACCAGACAGAATGGAAATAATGATTCTGACCAGTACAGTAACAATGAAGAAGGTAAAACTTAAGTGGAACTTGCATGTGAACTATTGAAATTATGCATCAATAATACTTGCAGTAGAAGAAATACCTGAAGATCTTGCTGTTAGGTGAGGCTTTAAGATGCTGCTGTAGACCATGTGAGTCAAGTACTTGACCATGCAGCACTAGCACAGTGATCCAGGTGCCTATTCTGCGAAAGGAAACTTTGCTACTGAACTGTTCCCTTTTGTGCATTCTCCCCAGACTGGAGCCTGTAAATCTGATAGGCAGGAGAACTACGTATGAAGTGTTCCAGTGTTCTTTGCACTTCATCCTTAAGTGCAAGTGCAATTATGTCTTACAGTGCTCACGGTAGTTACTTACTGTGGGGTAGTGTATGAATGTTTATTAAAATTCTGTACTTTGTTGTTCAATGTGCATCATGTATGATTCAATCCTTTTCATGCTCTGTTCCTTATGGACTTTGTTTGGGGTGGATTGATTAGTTGGTCTTGGGTGTGTTTTTTGCAGTTTTAATATCAAGTTTATATCAAAGTATAGGGTGGGGAAAGCAGAACCTAAAACACACCATCATACATCTTGCAAAAAGTGAAAACAGTGTAGGCTTTAGAGTGTCTTGAATGGAATGTTAGAAGGTGCTTATTTTGTGTGTTGTGGTTTGGGGTTTTGGTTTGTTTTTTTTTTACAGGAATTTCTATGAAGATAGGACAGAAAGGGTTGAAATACAACTAGAAACTTGATGGATCTCCCTTGCAGATTTGGGCTTCTTTTTGAACTTCAATCTCTTGCCTTTTTAGGGGGGGTGTGATGTTAAAGAGGTATTTCTTTATTTTTAGGACAGCCAAGAGCCCAGTCATAATTGACAACTATCTCCTTGTATTTGCATATGCTTCATGTAATTACCAAACTGTCAAACACGGGAAAAACAGAACAGAACAAACACACACACATCTGGGCCACAACAAAAACAGTTTTCTATACATTAATGCTTAAAAGGCTAAGGGATGTTAATAAATAAACTCTAAATATGTTAGGGTAATGCTATTGGAATTTTAGAAGGGAGGTGAAAATAATACATCCTTTTAATGGTACGATGACTGCTAAACACTCATTCTTCTGCATCAAAAAGGACCTATTTTAAAGGAAACTAGCAGCCTAAACTATGTTGAAAAATCTTCAATACCCTTACTACAATCAATAGTATAATGGTACTTTGGTTAAAGTAGTTGTAACTTGTTATCAGTTTATAAGTGGAGCTGCTGGATTAGTTAAAGCTTATCTGAAAGGTAGAATTTTTAGGAAAAAAATACTTGGGTCGGTGTTTCAAAATAATTTTTAAGGTTATTCTTTAAAAGTCTTTTTCTACATTCCATGGATAAACATACCTAGATCTCAACTTTAAAGAAATGGTAACTCATAACAGAGTTATGTAAAATGAATTTTTATTAAAATACAATGGGTTTAACAATTGGTACAACAACCAGTAGTGTTACAGAAACTGGTTATGTTAAAACTGGTTACAGATCTGAAGACTGAGCTGAGGCTTGAGAAGAGAGAACCACTGAAAGCCAGGACGAAGACTCCAGTAACACTCAAACAAAGAAGAGTTGTTGAACACAACCAGGTATGTTTAATTATAGTGGCATCTGGAACGGCTACTAGCTGCAAGTGATGTGATCACTAAAAATGTTACTACTTTTAACATAATCACATTTGCCTAAGTGGGCTGTGCTGTTTTTTAAAAGTTCACTCAAAGCCTGTTCTAATACAACATGAAAAGCTTGTGAATTAACCATAGCTGCTGTTTTTAGCCTGTCTAACACTCAAAAATATGGTCTGCTAAAAGGTGTTTGTCTGACTTGCCAGCTGCCGTAGCATCTCTTGGAGAAAATGAATAGGCAGACTTAACATGTTTAGTTTTTGAAACCTGACAGGTTTTTAAGTCAGATGGGCTGATGTCATCCTGTTGGACGTTTGCTTCTTTCATTGAATCAAGATGTTTACAGTTTCTCAAAAAAAGGGAAAAAGTTTGGGGTTTTGTTTTGATTTTTTTTTTATAAATATTTTTAAATACATCATATTTTTTTTATCATAGATTTTTATCATAGGTTTTATATCATAGATATGCATATACTTTTTAAATACATCTGTTTAATGACAGTGATTTTAAATATAATATCTGAAGTAATGTACTTCTGCATATGCCTGTATATGTGTGCATATGCGTACACACATGCACTAGCTCCCTATATAATATTTTTTCCTCAACTACACTTGTAGCAACAGTATTAGAGTAGACATTAATTTGTTAGAAAGCTTCTAAGAAGCTTGTTTCCTCTAAGAAAAACAGTAAATAACAAGTTTAAATCTTGCTGTATGTACCACTTGTCCTTTACTTATAAATATTAGTTTTGTGGTCTTGGTGAAAGATTTTACAGAAGCATCTCGAATTTTCAAACGGCTAGCTAAATACTAGATTCAGTAGTTGGTGGTTGATCTGTCCTTGTGATGTGACAGTGTCATTAAATACCCTGCTCCCCAGCTTAGGTTACTTAGGATCTTCATCTGACCAATAAGCAGTGGAGTGTTGCTATAGTAAGGGACTTATATAGAAAACATTCAGTGACTCATTGTCTCGTGTTAATAGCTTGATTTATTTTACCAGATCAGTGACTTTTCTTACTGCTTTATAGTATAGTAAATGCCAGGTACATCCTATTTAGATGGTGTGTATGTATGTATAAACATTAGCTATGGATGTCTCTTAAAGCGGGTAATATGCTGCTATGTATGTGAGCTTGGGTAATATAACACAGTTATGGAGATCCATAACTACTTCTGCTTATTTTTAGTTGGATTTTTAGGGTACAAGCTGAACAGATTTTAATTCTACAAATCAAAGCACACACATAGTTCAATGCACAAAATACTTCTTAATTCATTCAGACAGCTTCTGCTTGTGATGTTCTTTATAATGGGCTTCTGAATCTTGAGGTTCCTGTATTTTAAGGATTACTTTTTTCTAAATTGCTATTCACCCAGAAGTCCCTGCCAGCCTCAGTGTAATACAGGTATTTATTTCAGCTATCAACAAAGTTTCCTGGTCTTCAGGAACCAGCTTACAGAATAAAAAGGAAGAGATACAGTGGTGTATTTTTGTGGCATTTTCAAGTGATGAGTACTTACTTGTTTTTTTGTCATCTAATTTCACTGTGATAACATTGGGTCATTACTGTGTTCTGTCTAGCAATCTTTGACATGTGCAGTATAGATGTAAAATTTTGTGAATTGCATATTTTAATTAACAGTTAATGAAAGGAATATCACTTGATTGATCACTTGATTATTTCACTGTGAGAGTGACGGAGCACTGGAACAGGCTGCCCAGAGAGGTTGTGGAGTCTCCTTCACTGGAGATATTCAAAACCCGCCTGGATGCGTTCCTGTGTGATGTACTCTAGGTGACCCTGCTCTGGCAGGGGGGTTGGACTAGATGATCCTTCAAGGTCTCTTCCAACCCCTAGAATTCTGTGATTCTGTGTGATTCTGTGATCAAAAATGATCTAACTTCAAATGCCAAATTCTTCAGGAACTCTTTAACTCGCTAGCTTGTTAAACCTTTTACCTTTCAACTCCTGACTGCTGTGTTTAACAAAAAAACAAAAACCAAACAAAATAAACCAAAACCCAAACAAAATAAAAAAACCACACCACCAACAGAAAAAAAAACAACCCGCAACAAAAACTTACAGCTGTTTGAAGCTAAGAGCAACTCAACGTTTTTGGCTAGCAAATGTGTGTAGTCATATATTTTGGTGAGAGTAAAAGTGGAAGATGAGGAACATGTCATCTCTTTTCACTTTCCTTCTTCCTGTGAATTTGCAGCTAATGTGTCAAGTGACCATACTCATTCTGCTGAATTAAATGCAAATGTCATGCACTGTGTAGCATTGGCTCAAAGATTATGAAGCTCTGAAGAGTGGTGAGGCTGAACTGTTTGGTGGTGTGGTGTGAACAGACTTGATAGTTGCTTTGAGGTCCTGTGCAGCACAGGACTAAGTGTGCTGCATCCCTAGTCCAGACATACACAGCTGAAAAAATTGTAATTTGGCATGGAGGGATGTTGCTGTTCTCTTTAAGAATGCAAATAAATAGTCTTTAAGCAAGCTGGTGCAAAAGAAATTGGGTGGGGAGGTTGAGCAGGCTTATAGGTCTTACCAGTCAGTTAGCAGTGGAGGGCTAGATGAATTTGAGCTTGGCTGTTTGTACTTAATTGCCTGTTCATAATGAACTGGAAAAGTAAGAAGAAAACCCTAATTTGAATGCCCCCTTCCAATTAGGTAGGTGAATACAGAGTTAAGAGTTCAAAACGAAGCCTAAGGCCTCATGGAAAATGGCAGAAACTGGACAGAAAGAGGCAGGCTAAACAACTTACATGTTAAGGAGTCCTAGCAATGTAGAACTACTCTCTCTCCTTGAGACTTCTTATTTAGTGACATTCTGCATGTGCTGTGTTCTGCTATTCCACCCTGCCTTTTTTTTTACTACCTGTATAGCTGAGCTGCTTTAAAAATACACAGCATTGCAGCTGCTGGCATACAAATTGCATGTGGCATACACTCAATAAAATACTTGCTAAGTGATAGCTGAGGTAAACTCAATCTACAGATTCACTGCTCATGACTAATATGACAGTTAAAAGCCCATGCTGAATAGTACTTGTGTACCACACAGTTGTAACTTTCTCTGGTTATATACAGGATGTTGGTGTACCTAAACATGACTGTTACATTCTGATGGAGTTTATTTAGTTCAGATATTTGTGGGATAAGTAGACAAGGCCTGCTCAGTTGACAGGATAACTGACTGTAGACAACAATTTTTTATTTTTAAAATTTTGTCTGTTGTATATGCTCTGTAGTCTGGATGTGTTTTATGCAGAAGATTTTTTTTTTCCTAGACTTTTCATGCAAGAAAAAACTTGAAACCTGGTACTTAAAACACATAACTGACAAGCATGTGAAGAACTAAGGAGAGAGGCAGTTATTTACTGAAGTACTTCTAACTCTTCATTAGAAGAAAACTAGTTCCTAGCCAAATAGCCTGGGGCAGAGGAGCTCTCCATTAAGGGTGAGGGAATTGCCTTTCTGCTTTCTTGAGTGGACTGTGTTTGAGTGGAACCACTCTGAAATTAGTGTTTTTCTCTGAGCTTCTAAAGATCACTTTTCAAATAGAAAGTGTATGGGCTTGAGGTGAGGAGCCATGATTGAAGGTTGCAAGTTAAACTTTTCTTAATACGGAAGAGAAGCCAGTGCCTGGTGAATATGTAAAGAGGGGTTGGGAGATTTTTCATCAGAAGTCTGTTTAAATTGAAAAGAATATTGGAGACCTAGGTTGAAATTTCTGTGAAACATCTGAATCTGTTTGGACTTGAGGTGTGTGCATAAATATACCATCCATTTGGTTTTCAAAGTATTTTGGTGACTTTGGAGTGAAGCGAAACACATGTGCTCCCTCTGCTGGATACGTAACAACTGTAATACAGAACTTAGGTTAAGAATCAAAAAGTTGCTCAACTTCTAGTTTCACTAGAGTAACTTTTGAAGTACAAGTGGGGAATAGATAAGGGTGATGTTTAGGTGCCCCCCCCCCCAATAAATAAATACTTTCCAGCCTGCTCTCAACACATTGTTTTGGAGCTAATACTGTTTTAGTGAAGTTATTTCTGCTGTTAAATCGTAACTGACAGTTGTACCAGTCTGTATAACTTCCATCAGCACCGAGTGTAGCTTCCAAAAGCTTGGTAATACATCAGTGCATGAGGTGTTAATGTGCAAATATTTCAGTATTAACAAAGTATTATTTATTATTTTTTATTTTTAAACTTAACCAAATAAAAAAGGAAAGTCTTTATATAATCTAGAAGAAGTAGGCCCTCATCTCCCTTTTCCTCCAGGTCTATGTTTAGAATTAGTTTTGAAGAGGATATTTTATTTGAGCATAAAACTTGCAATAAGTCATAAGGAATGATCTGTGTTTGTTAGTAGCTGTAAAAGTTTGGCACTTTGTGTTGTCACTTAGATTTGTAAATATCTGTCAGGCTTGATTGTTTAAACCTGCTGTTATGTGCAGATTGTGTGAGTTTCACCTCAGTATGTGGAAACTTTTAAGATTATAAAACATCTCCCTTTGCCCCCTATGGCTGGAGATTAGTTTCTGTTGAAATGTAGGTGGTTGTGCCTAAACCATTCCCATATCTGCTTGAGAGAATAGACCCCTGTCTGGGTAAAGAATGAGGTGATGCTTTCTGCTTATGGCAATAGATTGGGGGTTTCTGTGTGTAGGCAGGTAATGTCATGGGCCTGAAAGCTGGCGTATGTTCTGTCTGTGACTTGATGTAATATTAGTTAGTTCACTCTATTGCCGTGAGCAGATTATCAGTTTTTACTGTTGGGCATTGTCTAGTGAGTTCTGTATTTGAACAATAAATGCTCTAATGTAAGTATTGTCACACTACTAATCTAGCTAGCTATTAAGTATTGAATGTCTTGGGATCCACAGTTGGTTTTGGATTGTAGACACTGCTTTTGGAGTTTGCATGCTATTCTGGCTTTTGATTGTGGGTATCCAATGTTGAGAGCTGGTTTTCATGTATTTGATCATGTGTTTGATGCTTGACTAGACCTATTCTCAAGATGGAGTTACTGAGGCTGTCTGGACAAGTGGATCTTCAAAAAGTGGACCTCTGCAGGCATTTTCTAGGGAGTCTATAAGAGTGTCAAGAAGAACACCAAGGAAAAGGGTGATGAGACTTTATTATAATAGACAAGCTTTTTTTCTCACTTATAGAGTACCAGTGGTTATTTTATTCAATTGTTTTCTTTTGTTTGTTTTAAACAAACAGGTGGAAGCTACAGCACAGTTGCCTGTAGATGATGCTGTAATATCAGCGAGTACTCCCATAGCTGAAACTGTATTGACTGTAAGCAGTGAGACCCTAGTAAATATGCTTAGTAAATATATTTAAGAAATAATGCGAGTGGTATTCTTCTGTAATATATTTTTACTGACAGAATTATTGTGTTTTGAATAGATAGAAGACTGTTTTAAGGAAAGTAAGACTATTCAGTAGTCTTTGAAACCACATGTTCGTTATCTGTACTACTACCTAATACTGTTCACTTTGAGGTGGAACTAGATAGACACCTAGGTCCCATCTAATGTCTTTTTGGGGGGAGGGTTGAGAAGAACCACTTTAAAAGCTTACATCTTTTCTTAATTTAAGTATATGTATAATATCTGTTTTTAAGTTTGGCTTTTCTTGTGAACTAAATAGCTTTTATGTTTCTAAATTACTTAAAAAGTAACTACTTAGAGTGATAAGCGATGTATTTCCTGAGCTTATTTCAGGGTATCTCTTACATAGCCTTCATGAGTTAACTCCTAACATGCATATATTCAATGCCCATAAAGATTTTGTTATTTGGTTCTGCCGCCTTGCCCCTCCCCCCCCTTTTGTTTTGTATTTTGGCTGATTCTGAGTCTGAATAATTTTGAATCCTGGCAGGTTGTCAATAGGGTGCCTGGAAATTTCAAGCATGCAGCTCCTACACTGTCAGTCAGTGAACTCTCAGATGCGCCCAGAAGAACACCAAAGAAACCACTGATGACAGCTGAAGTAAATAAGTTAAAACTTAGATTGCTATTGCTTACTCTCTGTGAACAAGAATCTTGTGTGTATGTGCTTACTCCTTAGTACAGAAGGAGGTGAAGGACATCATTGCCTAGGCGGCACTAGTCAAAATAAACTAGCATTGTCACGTGGCATAAAATAGAGAATATAAACTTATTTTAATCTTCCCCTTTCAGATTTGGGATGAGGGTGTGTGTGTGGAAGTGCTGCTTTTTTTTTTTTTCCCTAAGCTAAATAAGTTTTGATGTGTTGTTTCTCCTTGTGCTACTATTTTTCTGAACAAAATGTGTTTTTTTTTCTTTTAAATTCTCTGAGTAGCTCAAAGATAGAGCAGAATTGAGTTACCTGCCTTTGATCATGTAAATTGGCCTATCCTGAAAAACCACAATGTGCCTTAATTTAGGGAAGAGTAGCATTACTTTAGACCAAAAGCCTGAATTTAAAGCATCTGTAGATTCCTGTCGGAATCAAGAAAGAAAATGATCAAGAAAGAAAATTATTCTTTTACTGTTAACCTATTCAAGCTGTCAAAATTATATATCCCTTGGAGAACTGTGTAAAGCACTTGCAAATATATGTAATTGTATTAGTACAGTACTATAATATCGTGGAATTTTACAAGATAATACTGGGCTGAATTTAAATGGAATTCATTGCTTCATATAGTTACTGTAGATAAAAGTTGTATTAACACATGAGAAGCCTACTCTACCAATGTATCCGAGATAAAATGGGCTGCTTTATTTGTATGACTGGAATGCAGAGGTTGTCAAATAGGTTGTGGGAAAACTTGATGTTCCATTTCAAACTGCATATGTTTTTAAGTAGTATTCTGCTGTACTGTGGCATTGTTTATTACAGCAAGAAGAGATAAATTGCCCTCATCGGTGCTTTTTTAATCAGGTTGGGCACAACCAATTCTGTGATCTGCTCAACACAGCCATGATAGCGGTGATGATTTAAGTTTTTTTTTTTTATCATCTGCATGGTTGGCTGGCAGATGTATTATATTTATACAATGTATTCTTTACCTTAAAGGAAACTGAGGAGGGCACTGAATGCTTTAAGACACCAAAAGTGACCAGACAGCTGTCACTAACAAAGGTTAAATTAACTTCTAAAACCCAAGAAGTAAACTTGTTGAATGTCACTGGGTGACTCATTCATTCTTACAGATTGCACATGGTTGTGGTCACTGAGATAGCTATGCAGGAGATTTTTGTTTTACAATCTCTTAGGCCTATAACTGTTTTTGTCTCCTAGGTGCTGGAGAGAACTTCCACAGAAGAACAAAAAGTAGAAAGGGATATTCTTAAGGAAATGTTCCCTTATGAAGTATCAACACCTACAGGAATTAGGTATTACTAAGTTTTATGGGGGCTTGTTTCCCAGTTCTTGTAAGCCTATTTAAGCTGAGAAGCATCTTTTGATTATATTGGTAGATTTCTGAGGAACAGTTTTTGTACTCTGTATCAATGATAGCTGAGATGACCACCTAGCTCTTTTGTTCTATGTACATAGTTTTGTCAACCAAAACAGTCTCTTTTTTTATTGGAATTAGGGGTGGGAGAACAGGTTAGTACTATAGTAGGAATTATTTCTGAAACTTCTGGATGCTGGAAGTTAAGTGGAAAAGGCTTCTCTGTGGTAATGGATCACACTATTGAAGTTTTTTACTAGATGCAACTGCTTTTAGGCCTGCTGCTAAATTAAAGAAAGATCTCTCGGCATAGATTTGACCTTTCTTTTTGAAAGCCAAAAAGAATTTTCAAATACCCTATCTGTTGTGGTCTAAGATTACTTTTAACTTGAATAAGGACAGCATATGGGAAGGGCTGTTAAATTTTTCTTTGCAACTTTGTATTTAAACAAAAATTGAAACAACCCTCTAGATAATTAAGCAATTCACAAAACTTTATCCTGTTTAGAGAATATGAGAAAAAGTTTACTTCTATGTTTCCAACATTGATTATAGCTTCACTTTAAACTGCAATTGCGTAAGGTATTAACCATAAGGAGAATATATGGTACCAGTTACTACTACTGTGGCATATCTGTTCACCACTCAGCTTTGCTCTCTCTTGTTTTGAGGTCTGTCAGTCTAGTTAAATCTGTGCCGCTTTTTTTTTTCTTTTTAATAAAAATCATGCATTTGTACTCCTTGTGTATAAGGACTTGGCAAGGTATGTGAATTTGTTAACCCCTACTGCTTCATCTTCTGGATCTGTGTATTGGCTTAGCCATCACTGGATATTTTAATAGCCAGGGACACTCTTAAGTTTAGAAAGCCCAGTGGGGCTGCATATGTGATCATTAAAGAAGCAGATAGAGACCCTTCCTAGAGTTTTATTGCCAGTTATGATCCATTGATTATGGGGATAGAGGGAAGTAAATTGGCATTTGAAGGCTTTTAATGTATTTTTTTAATTAACAGTGCTAGCTGCCGTAGACCAATCAAAGGAGCTGCTAGCCGGCCTATAGAACACAGTGACTTCATAATGGACGAAAGTTTCTCTAAGTATGTTTCAACTGGTACCTCAGCTGATCTCAAGTCAGAGAAACCACCAACAAAAAAAGAACGCTCCATTCCCGTGTGGATAAAAATTCTTCTCTTTGTCGTTGTTTTGGTCTTCTTGTTTTTGGTTTATCAGTCTATGGAAACTAATCAAGGAAATCCTTTCTCTAAATACGTGAATTTTTTCTCTCGGGACAGTGCTAAATGAATATCTTTCTGAAAGGCACACCCGATTTGATCTCCTGTTTTTAATTGTAGAGAACTCTTCTGCCCTCTCATCGGCTCCTTATTACATGTGATTAGAACCTGATAAATTGGATAAATGAAGCAAGATAATATTAAATAGACATCGGTAACTTTCTGGACTTTGGACTGGTAGGAGATCACCTTGCCACAGGAGTAGCATTTTTTAGATCTTTGAACTTTTTGTAGGCTTTATTTTTTTAATGTGGACATACTTTAAATTCATTTTTGAGAAACTGTATATTTGTGTTTGCAAGAACTTGGAAGCTGAGAAGGGCAAAAATGTAGTAAAATGTGAAGCTGTGTTTTTAAAGCTTTTCCTTTGTACAGAAAATAGTTGTACTTTTGTCTCTAGATTATTGTGGAGGATGATTTTAACACAGGTGATAAAGGGAAATGCATTTTTGTATGCATTTTTTTCAGTAACAGTGTAACTGAATTTGATCTCCTAGGATGTAGGGAGAGTACAACCTTTTCTGTAGATTACTGTAACGTTTTAGTAAATGTAACTGTAAACCTGTTTGCGTTCCTGTAAAAGTCTTAGTATCATATTAGTAACCCCGTTTAAGTGTAACATCATTTAAATGTATCCCTTCATTTTAGTGCTTACAGTGTTGTAGGAGCTGAATACAAATCTAACTGGCAAGAGATGTTTTAGAAGAACTTATTTATTAGTAAGATGCGTAAAAAAATAAAAATTACGTTACTATAATTTGCTACTAATACTTTTTTGGCTCAAAGTTTTCATCTGAAGTACTCCAAATTCCGATTTTAGCAGTGGTCCTTTTTTCTTTTTTAAAAAAGCAAGGTCTTTCCAACACAGCTTTATGTGATTATTTTTGAATACTCATGTAGAGAAGTTTCTCAAAGTGTGAAAATTCCATATGAAGTTTTATTCTTGTATGAAGAGGGCATTGCTGCATTTTCTGCTACAGTTTCATCTTCTAAGGTGAGATTTACTACTCTGATGCAGTTGAATATTTTTCTCAGTGAAAGCATGCTGAAACACTCTATATTGTGTAACTTAGTTGAGCAGGCAGCTGACTTCACTTCTACCAAGAAG
Source organism: Aegotheles bennettii (assembly GCA_013398125.1). NCBI lineage: Eukaryota > Metazoa > Chordata > Aves > Caprimulgiformes > Aegothelidae > Aegotheles > Aegotheles bennettii. The sequence goes on along the minus strand of VZRW01006790.1, from coordinate 282,054 downwards.
AGTGATAAGCAACAATTTTTAAAGTGAATGTATACATTTTATTGTGCTTAAATCTGCAGCATACAGATGTTCCGTCTCATTGCTTGGTACAAAATTGCAATAAATTGTACTACTTATTCTGAAAGTGCTACTTATAAAAAGCTGAGAACATTAGTTAATAGTATCTTCTTACTCTAGGTGCAGTTATTGTGTAGACTATAGCTATGGGGAAGCTTTACTTTCTGTGAACTTTGGGACAAATGTGGTAATTTGTAGCAAAGCTATAGGTTTTTATCTTCTGTTAAGATTAATGATTTTTTCCTTTTAATCTGCTTTTTTTGAGTAATCCAAATAGTTAAACTTGTGTCCATCCTATAGAAAATTGTAACAAGACATTCACTCTGGTGTCAAAATGCAGAAAAAATAAAAATTATTTTAATGTGTGTGGATTTTCCTTGTCAAAATAAATGTGGTGCTGAAAACCAGCAAAAGCAAGGCAACTGATGCATCAGTGGTGTCATTTTGTGCTGCTATAGTCTTCTGTGTTAAAAAACACACTTAAATCTGATAGTAAAAAATAGAGCAGTTTGTGTCAAAACTTGGTGGGAGGAATATTCATCATACTTGCACTATAATAATAGCTTTGCACCATAATCCTTTAGCCTATGTTAGACCTTTTAATTTGGATGGGGGGGAAAAAGCTAGTTTACATTTGCTTTTCAACACTTTAGGAACTTCCTTTTCACTTGACATTTTTTCACCCCACTTTGCTATATTTTTTTAACATGAAATGTATCTTTCTCTTCTAGTTACATGAAATGCTGTCAGTTGACCTCCTTCAGGGATACTATTAGCACCATAAAAAACCAAAACCAAACCCCAAACTGAATTGCAATGCAATTAATGCCATCATTCTTTCATTTATGCACTGTTTTGGTGATTCTCCAAAAGAATCCTCACAACTTCAGTGTTACTTCACAGAAGGTAAAGACTTTTCTACATAAGTCCTCAAAGTAACCTTCATGTAGCTCAGTTGCAGCTGGAGGACAATAAAGAAAGAAACTAATGACCTTATACTTGAGGCATTTAATAGTTTGAGATAGACCTCAGAGTAATCTCTTCCTCTGTTCCCTCTCTTCCTTCCTCCCGAGTCCCAAATAGGGATTTACCAGCATTCCTAGTTACTCATGTTACTCTTGGAATAACACATGTAGTAATAGTGCTACTAGCTGAGTAGTGGCATGTGCTTAAAGCCTTCTAAATACTGCTGTATAAGTTACACAAGTATACTGTAGTCTTTGTATCAAAATACTGAAGCAATAGGAATCGGTGTTCCTTTTTTTAAGAGTTTCACTTTTGTTCCATTAGTTTATCTTGGCTTCTAGGCAGAGCCATATTAAACTTCCAGAACCAATCACAACGTAGAGGAATTTTATGGACTAGTATTAGTATCCAAATTCCAGTTGCAATAATTTGAGTTCTGGCATAGTAAATACTGCTTAAGTCCCTTCTAGGATAAGGGCTACCAAAAGTTTGGGAAAATGCCTGTGTAATTTAATAGGCATGACAGTGTTGGTTTTTTTTTTGTTTTGATGGGTTTTGTTCTCATGATTGGTCACACTGATTAGAATTCTGTCCTGAAAACATGGTGTATCTTCATTTGCCTGTCTGAATTGGAGCTTTCTAACACACAGCTTGTACTTTCCTCTTTAACTTGTGTGCAAACCTTTCAATGTGCACCCAGTCTTGGGATGCGAATCAGTAGAGGGTATCACTTGCAGTGTTGAGACTTAATTTTATGGCACCTGATCCATGATAAGGCTGTGAGAGCCTACCTAGCGTCTGCTGCAACAAGAAACTCTCAAGGAGGCTTTTTAAATTCTATGTGTGTTTTGAAACTTTGGTTTGTATTTAAGTAGGAAACAGTGTGAAGGAACTTTTTCTTCTCTAAGTTTAATTGCTAGCAGTATGCTCAGTACTGCCCTACAGAATGCTTTTGGGTCCCTCCTAGGCTTGATCTGTGTTTTGGTTTGTGTTTCTTGTGGCACAGCTTACAAAAATCTTCATGGTATTAAAGTCCTCAGTTCCTGCCAATTACCTTCTCAGATGGTCTGGGGACAAAATATCTTTTTTTAAAGGTGTTTACTAGTTTGTGCAAGGTTAAATCAGAAAATCTGAATGAAAAAAGAATGCCTTTAAGAAATAGAGCTCCACAAGTAGGCTCTTCAGCAGAAAAAAATAATGTATAATTGCAAGTGAAGCTTGTAAAATTGTGTGGTAGTCTTGGTTTGCTTTTATATGGCTGAAATTGCATATTGGGCTGAAAAGTTGTTCTTAAAATTTTAAAACAATGACTGATCAAAATAGATACAGGGGTGGGTTGTGATGTATAATTTTAAATCTTGTTTGCAAACTTAAGTGTTTCAGCATACCCTTCATTGTCTGTTAATACAGCTTTTATTGTATGTTTGGTAAATCTACCTATGTTTGTTTAAAACTTTCCTATGACTTTTGCTTTTCTCTTTCCATAGGGAGTATACCAGGCTGCTTTGCACCAGCAAGCTACGACAGATGTATGCATACATGCATCTATTCATACAGCATAGGGTCTACAAGAGAATTTAATTTGTAAAATAGTCCTAAAGTGGCATATACACCTATAAGAAGTAGATACATACTGATATCTAAAAGAATAATTCCTCAGATTTTCTGTCCCATCTCACTTTTGAAATTTTTTGTCAGCATTGGTAATTTGTGGTTAAGAAGTGTATCTGCATTGCCTTCTTTATTTGTTATTTAGGAAAAAACGATTTATGGAGGAGAACCATGTAATGTCTGGGAGGAATTTGGATTAGAAAAGATTATCAGATGAAGACACGACAGTGAGTAGTAAAAGCAGATGTTTCACAACTTCCTGCGTTCAGAGAATGAGACTGCTGTTCAATCTAGCTAGTCTGGATCATGTTGAAGGAGATGCCGCACTGTTAAGGCTTCCCTTGGGCTGTGAAACCTACTTACAGCTTGATCTGTTACTGATGCTCTAGAATAATGATCTAGTAGTTCTGTTGTTGGCACGATGAATGAGTACATAAAATACATGCTTAGAACAGAAGCAGATGCTGCTTGGGCTAACCTGATTATCAGAGGTGTGGATGGTTGTTTCACTATCTCGTCGTATAATTTTTAGAACAATAAGTCACGTAAAGAACAAACTTACCAGAACTGATTTTACTTACAGGCTTCACCAAAATGGTAGAACTGTGAAAATTTATTGTAAGGCAGGAACTAGTTTACAATTTCTTGATTGTATGCTGCTTGAGGTGGGGAATGGAGGAGAGGTGTGGTGAGATGTAATTAGGAGAACTTTGGGGGTTATCAAACTGACATTTTCCTAAACTCCCCAAATTTGAAAAGGTACTGATTAAAAAGGTGGATATAATTTACAATAGCTTTTTCTACTGTGCATCTGTCAGAGGTGTGTTCAACTACTTTGAAGTCTTCCTTCTATTATTACTTTCAGTGTATGTCAGAAATCAGGTTAATCTAGATGGTTCGATTTACAGGCTATTGCTATTTTATTCTTTCACATCTGGGGAAAGCTGAAGGAGTTTTCTATGTAAAATGGTACGCATTCAGCAGGAACATATATTATCCCTGTATTTTCAGAGACACGTTAAACTCTGCTGTTTAATAGCACTTGTTAATATTACAGCTCTTAGAAGTTAATTGCCAGCTAAAAACAAATAATCTGATTGTTCTGCAGACTCTGTCAGTACCAGTTGTGCACACAAATTGCCATGATATCCATATAAATAAATATAATCATATGGTCATCATAATTGGAAGGAGCAGAGGTTTTCTATATGTTAAGAATCAGAAAAGTCTGAAAGAATTGTAATCCTTTTTATGTAGTTTCAAGGTAAGATCCCAAGTCTCAGTCATGTTTAGAGGCTATTAGCTAATTAAAAATAAGTATCAGTGTTTAGCTTTTAGATAAAACATTGCTACCAACAATTGTTTAGATGCAGGTGAGTAGGGCAGAACAAGTAAAGGCAAAATGAATGATTTTGGCCGGTCTTCATTGCTGCCATTGGCAGTGAACAGCACTTTGGGCTCTCAGCTGGTGGCTAAATGAAACTATTTAAACAATGCAGGTTCCAGCTGACCTTTTCCTACTGCACAGCTGGAGTCCAGTTACTCAAGAGGGACTTTGCCAGCCTAGACTTCTGTGACAGTGCTATAAGGCATGTGTCATTTTTGCCCGCGTATGATGGTCTGCCTGGATCAGCTTTGTTCTGAAATACAAGTAGAGCTAAGTCCCAAGGCTGGTGTAGCAGGTCACCCATCCTCCTGGGAAGTGTGGTAGCTGCTGAGCTGCCTGAAGGGGTGTTTCTTCAGTGTGGTGGTGCAGGTGCGCTATCAGTGGCACTGTGGCTCCCTGTCCAGAAGTAATAGCTGGGACAGTCACTGTCTGCCTCCTTCTTTGCTGTCTTCTGTGCTTACGCTGTTGTGCTGCACTGCAATTGAAGGGATGTGACCAAGACAGTGAAAACTTAAGAGTTCTTATCTTTTTTCAGTAACTGGAGAGTTGTGCTAGTTTGGTGCTATGTAAACACACTAAAATGCATGAAATCACACAATTAGAGAAGGTGTAGTTTAAGGTAGTTAAGGCCAAGCATGGATGCTGTGTTCAATGACATTGTACTTCAGCAAGTGTCTGCAGCCATTGTTGCATAGGCCATGTCAGGGTGCCCACAGGCTTGTCCTCTAAAGGTGAAATGCACCGCAGAGGCTGCAGCGTCACATTCGGTGTCCAGCCTCCCGGCCACGCTTGGGCTCACCCTGTGCTGCAGCAAGGTCCTGGGGCGAAGGGGGAACCTTTTGCCTTGTGTTTGCCAGGCTGCGACGAGAAGGGATTCGCTTCTAGTGAACAGCTGAAGCCTGGGGTGATGCTGAGCACTACTTTAAACTCGTCTTAAACCCGGTGCGATTCAAAGCAGAGCGTTTGGGGAGCGCGAATCGAGCCAGGCCTGCCGCGCGTTCCCGGTGGGACACTGCCCTGGGCTGGGCAGCTCCAGCAGCGCGACGGCAGCTCAGGCGCAGGGCTCAGGGCAGGGAGGGCGCCCTGCTACAGCCCCGGCTACCCGGGACGAGCCGTCCCCTGCCGGCGGGCCTCCAGCCGCGAGTCCCCGCCTTTCTCTGGCTTGGCGCAGCTCCGGCGCCAGCCCGACCTCTGCGCGGGCAGCCGTCCCGCTCCGCCGGGGCTCTGTCAGCCCAGCCCTCGCCTCGCCACCCAGGGCGCGGCCCTGAGGCCGCGGGGCCGCAGTGACCGCCCCTGCCCGGCGCA
>VZRW01006790.1:253038-276161 GCA_013398125.1 Aegotheles bennettii | reverse complement strand
GGGAGGAGGCGGCGCTGGGCCTCCGCGCCGTTTGGAGGACGAGGAAGGGCACGGGCGGGGGAGGCGCTGGCAGCCCCTTCCGCTCCCGCGCGGTCTGCCGGGTGCCGGCGGGGATCCGGGAAGGACACGGGAGGGCTCTGCCTCGGTAATTGCAGAGACCCCGTGGAGTCTGTCTGGGGATAAGGGAGAGCTTTCTCTGGCTCTGCTGGGCCTGCAGTCCCCGAGGCTGCAGGCCTGTGCTGCCGCCTTAGGCGGAGAATCCGGGTGGATTTGAAAGACCATCTCTCCCGTCCTTTTTTTCTTTTTCTCTTGTTTTTTTTTTTTCGCTCTGTTTATTCACAGCTGGACATCCAAGCATCCATACACGTTAGAGGCACCTGCAACTGTTCTGCTGTTGGTTTGTTGGGTTTTTTCCTGTTTTCTCTTTTGTAGCTTTGGGGCATACACCAGATAGCTGTGCCGTCTTAAGATACGGTGATGCATCTTAGATTTAAGTGCGAGTGCTTTTTCTATGTCGCTTTTGTGACTTCTAAAGGTCAAATCTTGTTGATACCCCTAATAGTAGAGGTAGATGTTAAAATTCTAATTCTTTTAAGCTATTAATAACTTAAAAGTGTTGCTCTGCCTCGTTAAAAAAAAAAAGAGAACTGCTTTCAGCAAGACGCCTGTTCTGAAGTATTGTGATACTGAAGTACGTTAGTGCTCTTGCATGAACGTTCATGTAATATGTGAAAGAGAGACAGAACTGGCTTTTGTATTTTAATATGCTTTCAGGAAAGTCCATCTGGCTTTCAGTGTAGTAGTCCTGTTGCTAGCTAACTAAAGCCCTAAATTGCTCTTTGGTGTACTAAGTATGTTCAGAAGGTGCACTTTTTATTAAAAGCATTATGCTTAATCTTCATCCTTTTTGTAGGCAGATGAGATCAAAGGTGACCAGAATTTCTTGGTCTCTTATATTCTTTTCCGCTGTCTTCATTATTTCACATACCAGTTGGTTCTTTGGCCTTTGTGTTGGGAGAGTAATAGATTGCAGAAGATATCTGAGCTTATGCAAGGTCACGCAAAGTCAGTACAAACCTCAAGGCCTTTTGAGTTCAGCTCAGGGCATTAGCCATAAAACAGCTTGGAGACAAAGTGTTTTATTATCAGCTGTTGGAATTTGTCCTTGTTAACATGTCAGATCAGAAGCAGAGAAGTGAAATAATTATGATGTAGCTGTCTTAGCGGAGTTGTCCAGTATATTTATATTTTGAGTAACTTCAGGGTGTTTGTCTGAAGTCAGGGTCTGGGTATGTTAAAATAACTTTCTTGCTCTCTGTACTAAATGTTTAACTAGTTCACTTCATAGGTAACTTTTTTTTGTGAAATCTGACTCTACTTATGAAATAGAAAGTCTGAGATCTACTGTGGCTTTTTTTCCTAATACTGCTATACTACTACAAACTTGAGTACCTGTAAAGAGCTCAAATCTAATTGATACTGGTTTGCTTTTCTTAATTACTGTTTTTGAACACCTAACTGATGGGTCAGTCTGAATAGCACTGTAATAAAGCAGATATGTAAAATTCTGTTTTCTGTACTTTCTACAAACATCTTTGTCAGTTGAGGAGTGTGACTTCTAACAGTAAATTGTTGTGGACAAGGGAGTGTGAATGAACACTCCTGGTACATGGGCAGCATGGTAACTACTGCAGTACTGTTGTGTGCTGCAGGTCAAAGATACAGCTCGACAGCTGCCCAGAGTCTGTTCTCTGGCTACACCTGCATAGAAAGCCTTGTTTGTATTTGTTTAACCAGTCATTCTGGCAAGTTGTAAACAGAATATTACTCCTGTCTGCAAATCTGCTACCATAACCAAGCTAGTTTAGAGGTACACATAAGTCCTGGACCAGCATATTTACAGTCTTCAGCAGTATCTCAATGAAAAAATTCTCACAGGTTGTGCGTTATTCTGACTGTTAACTGAATTCTTGCTTTAAGTTTAGGCTTAATACAGTGTCTGTGATTTTGTATTTGTTATTTTAGCATAAAGAAAAAAATACAGTTTTACTGTATTTTGGTGATTAATTTTGAAGAGTAAGGTGAGAAACGTGAATGTAAAATGTAATGTAAAATTTGGAACATTTCAGGGAAAAAGTTCCCTTATAATAGTTAAGTTGCAAACTGGATAAGCCTGCTAGTGTTGGTTAACTGGTGCTCTGTTGATGCTTTTGAATGCAAGTGTAAGTTTTTCTTGGTGTTTATAAAGGAATTTATTTAAGAAGCAAAAAGAGAGCAAAGAAGCTCTGAATAAGAGGGTTTTTTTCCCTGTTTTGGGGTTTTTTTTAGTGTTTCTCTGGAGATAGTATTATTAAGTTGGTGTAACACTTTAATGTCTATTAAATCATACTGGAGTAACACCACTAGATCTATTAGCAAAGGAAACTAGATTATTATCCCTTTCTACTCTGGGGAATAGATTCTACATAGTGTATAGTTTTCTATATGCTTATATGGTATATCAGTTGTACTTTTGTTTACATATTTTAAAAGCTAGGCATAGTAGCGGAAATGTGCTGCTACTTTATGCTTATTTTGTACTATTAATTGTAAATGTTTGCTGGTTGCACATAATCATACCCTCTGTAGCTTCTTAAAAATTCTTGTTTTTCAGCTCTGGTAACTTTCATCTGTTGGAATTTATGAAAATAACTTGCTCTTTTAAGACTGGATTGTTTTATACACAGTACTGTATGAAATAGTGCAAATGAAGTATCCCTTGGTTAAATGTGATCTGAAAGATTCCTTAATTAACTTTACGAGCATAGAATGTGATTTAATTTAATAAAATTACACCATTTCATTAAACAGAAACTGTATAAATCTGAGGTTCTGTATTTGAAAGAAAAAAAATACAAGGAATCTGAAAAATGCCTGAAAATATAACTGGATAAAGAAAAATCCAATGCTGATCTTAGATCTGTATGGTCTCAAATACAGAAGTTGTACTGTCACAGTGTATTTAACCGAAGAAGCTCTGTCTCAGAATACTAGAGAGACACTCTTCTTGCTTAATTCTTTGATATAAGAAAATGTTGGATGCTGCACCTTTAAGTCATAATTTCTACTAGCAGCTTCTGGGATTAATTTCTATGGTCTAAATGTGCTGTAGACTAAAACTTGACTTTCTTTCATTGCTTTTTCTAAAGAAGAAATTTAACTTGGAAGGCTTACAATCAAATCTTGTCAGTCCAAAAGGTGTTAACTTAAAGCAAAGGAATTATTTTTAGTATAACACTACAGTTAAATAATATAGCATGGGAGATTGTTGCAGTGTAGTACTTTTGAGAAGGTAGCACTCAGCCAGTTTTGGCTTCTTTTCTGCCCTTTGTTACCGTTTATGATTGATCTTATATGTGTATTTTTTTTTCCAATGAACTAGAATACAGCTGTGCATATGGCTCAGGCAAATTCTTTATGCTTTGTGGCTTTGGTGGGATTATTAGCTGTGGAACAACACATACAGCACTGGTTCCTCTGGATCTAGTGAAATGCAGAATGCAGGTTTGTTCTGCATGTTGGTATGTGGTGACATTGACAAAGCATGTCTAGTGTGGTATAATTAATCTACTAATGAATTGGAGGTATAAACTACCCCCTGGACATCATTGTCCAACAGTGCATGGAGTTTATTTAAAAGCATGGTGTGTCTTTATTTTTTGCTGCAGAATACAGTTGCGAATATGGCTCACTCAAGTTTTATGCTCTCTGTGGCGTTGGTGGGGTCCTAAGTTGTGGCCTGACACACACTGCTGTTGTACCTCTGGATTTAGTGAAATGTCGTATGCAGGTTTGTATTAAATTAAACACTTCTTAAACTTTCTCTCTATGTAGCCAGCATACTAAGAGTTTACAGTAGTAGTTGCATTCTTTTCTGGATGACAGGAAGTGAGTAAAATTGAATGCTGCTTTTTCAAGTCTACTGCTGTGAGACCAACAAAATACCACTTTCAAGAGAATCGGAGGCATTTAGGATAATCTGGATGGATTATGTTTTACTACATTTAGGGCATGTTTGACTGACTGTATTTGCTACAAGGCACCCACCACAGTGTTACTCTTTGCTGACTGATAGGCTATCTAGCACTATTCATGTGCTTTTGAAGGAAGCAAGTAGTATCTTTGGTGTTTTGAAGATCTGCAGTTTTTAGCCTGGAGTGATATGCACATGTAATTTGATCCATTAACATTGTGGCTATCAATGCATGGCTTACGGGTTTGATACTTTGAAGTGATGCCACATTGAACAGAATGGGTAAAACTTGGTATGGTATTGGTAAGGCCATCAGCGCCTGCAGCTGGTGTCCTTCAAGTGGTTTTTGATTGAACTGAAAGGAGTGTAGTCACATTGCACTTAATTTGTGATACCAGCTTCCACATTAGAATCACCTAATCAACAGCCATGGATAAAAACATACTAATGGATTTATACAGGCAAATCTGTGCCTCAAGAATGAAGCAAATTAAAGCACACTTATAAATTTCTGGAAATACAGTAGTTAATGACTTCCCTGTTGCGTAGGCTGACATAAATTATAAAGTGGCAATTTTGTAATGATAGAACTGAAATTAGAGGGAACTATTAATTAATCAGACCTACTAGTTACACTAGGAGTACTGCAGCTGATACTTAAGATTGTGTTATTCTGGAAGGCCTTTATTTAGCATTCTTTACAAGAGAGGCTTTTCCACCTACTTGAGAGCACCTGGACTTAAACTAGTAATTCTTTTAACACATCAGATAAACACAGGGTGCATCGCGTGAGAGCAAGATGCTGCTTTCTACAAAATTTGCATTAAGACCGGGCTAACTGTAGGAATTCCCTATTTCTACTAGTAGAGAATAGCTGTAGCTGCTTATGTAACTTATTTCTGAAAAAGTAGCTTAGGTGCACTCTTGTATTGTTATGAACTTCAAAATCCAAGATCAGTGGCTTGACTACCCATGCCTAAGGCTGAGTTTCCCGAAAAGAAGGAAGTTGACCATGGGTAACGAAGATGTAGCATCTCAAACAGTTTGTAATCTGACAGCAAATTGGGTTAATGTGCAAAAGGCCTGAGAGCTATACTGCATATACGACTGGGAGCAAGGCCTCGTAGTTACCAGGCTACAATTACTTGGTAGGTATGCTCGGCTTGGACTACCGCTCCTGGGCTTCTTACATGGTAAGGGTAGTGATACTTCCCCTTCCTTGTCCAGCACTTGGAGGAAGGTGCAAGAGGCGAGTTCCATCTGGATTCCAGATGTGGCCTTGTAAAACCTGTCAGTATTTCTCTCTTTACAGATCCAGTACAGATCATGTTACTAATCCTTCCTAGGTTCTCCAGGAAGGAACCCATTGCCAGCCCTCCCATGTCTTTTTAGGCAGAGGTCACCTTTTACATAAGTGATAATTAATCATGGTTTTCGCATTAACATAGTTTTGGTTTACAGTGCCCAATTAAATACCCAATTTTCTGAAATTCTGAATCTTTAAAAATTGACATGTTTTGGTGATACAGTTCTCAAGTAGGTTGTTGCCAGTTCTAAGACAATGTATCAGTTGCTTCAGGCTCAGGTACCATAGCTCTTTATGAAAGCTTTGGTTGACTTCTGATTTAATATCTTCATTCTTATCCTCTGAGGAAGTCTTGAATGATGTCAAACATGAAAAGTAACCGATGTGACAAAATTTGTCAGTGATCTGTTTAAGAATTTCTATGAAACAGTTTCCTTACACATAAAAAAAAATATTCAAGTTGGTCATCTTTTAATTTCTGAAAAGTTATTAATGAAATCTCACTCAAAGTTTAGTGTGCAGAAAATAATTTTATGTAGCCTTTGCTGTGAAATCAAAGTACAAGCATAGAAGTTCTTGAGTGCTCTTTGATCTGCTCTGCTCCCTCTGTCTTTGACTCTGCAAAGGGATTAAACTAACAGTGGACAAAAAGCCTTTTCTGATTAAGAATCAGGTGAATCATCAGGCTTGGTTTGTGGTGACACTCAGGTGTACATAGGTGTGACGTGGAGTGGATGAGGTTGCTGACAGAAGGTGTCAATTTTTTAAAGCATCTGATCTAAATATAATTATACTGGTATGCTACTGGCAGTGTTAGAATAGCGATTTCAGTAAATCTTTTTGAAATGGAAGGTTGTATTGTTGATTTGAAGAATAAGTGTAAAGCAAAATTCAGACACTTTGGTGGTTCCTGAGTATTGAGGAACATACTGGCTGTTAAAATAAGTTAGGGTTACTAGCAAGTAACCATTACAGTTATATTAGTGTAAACTTGTGGTGAGCATATCAGCTGTCCAGGGCATCTTAGGAAGCCGGCTGTGTGAGGACTTGAAGGGTTTTATATTTTGGATGGTGTGTGAGAAGGGAAATAGTAAGCTGTATCAAGCGATTAACTGCCTATTCTGTTTAGGTTGATCCACAAAAATACAAGAGCATCTTCAATGGATTTTCAGTGACAATCAAAGAAGATGGCACTCGTGGCTTGGCTAAGGGATGGGCTCCAACCTTTATAGGATATTCCATGCAGGGACTTTGTAAATTTGGATTCTATGAAGTTTTCAAAATCCTGTATGGCAACATGCTGGGAGAGGTAAGCCTTAAGTTATTTACATGGGGCTATGTATCTGCAAAATAATAGTATTAGTAATGCAGAGTACTCACAAAAGCATGATTCATTAATAAAAATATGTGCTTAAATTCACTTCAGGAAAATGCATATTTGTGGCGTACTTCGCTATACTTAGCTGCATCTGCCAGTGCGGAGTTTTTTGCTGACATTGCTCTGGCTCCAATGGAAGCTGCTAAAGTTCGTATTCAGACACAGCCTGGATATGCTAACACTCTGCGTCAGGCTTTACCTAAAATGTTTGGAGAAGAAGGCATCTGGGCGTAAGTATCTCATGATTTTAATTAATATTTTCATTTAGGTTCTTGATGTTGAATGTTTTTTCCTAACAAAAAACTGTTGCTAAAACTAATTGTGGGTTTAGCTTACAATACTTTTTGGTCTTTGTATTTCAAGATAACATACTTCAGGGACTCTGTGCTGAACTGGCTTTTAATTCCACATGCTCCTTAGATCCATCTTTGTGAGTATCTTTGTGCTGAGTTCTGCTGGATAACTTCAGTTTCTAGCAGTTCCAGTCAGAGATATTCAGCAACTTTTTGGTTGTACAGTCAAAGATGCTTGAGTCATTGGCATGTAAGAGTAATATAACTGCATGTTAGCTTTCTGTTCTGATAGAAGTGGCTGTAAATATACAAGTCATTTATTGCTATCAGGACTTGGCTGGTGTGCAGACATGAGCCTTATTGCACTTACAGTATCAGTACTGCATTACTGCAGTGCATTGTAATCTGAAAGTGACTACAAAAACAGCTCTGCAGCAATGAGGTAAATTCTGATTTCTGTTGCTATTCTAAGTTAGTAGTCAGGGACTAATAAAACTTCTGTAGGTATTGAGACCCTTAAGCCTTACAGTGTCAGTATTTGATAGTAACAATAAGCTAATTATTTTTCAAGTTAGAAATGTACCTTAAATACTGAAGAAAATTAAACTGAGTTTCTCTCTTCTCTGTTAAGATTCTATAAAGGTGTTGCACCACTATGGATGAGACAGATTCCATACACAATGATGAAATTTGCCTGCTTTGAACGTACTGTTGAAGCTCTGTATAAATACGTTGTTCCCAAGCCACGAAGTGAATGTACAAAAGGAGAACAGCTGGTAGTCACGTTTGTTGCAGGCTATATTGGTAAGGAATCTTCTAAGTCCTACACTTCATTAATGGACTCCTACAACTCCAGAAGCCTGTCCCTTTTTAGAGTATCAGATAGATGTAAATAGAATGGGAGAACTGTAACTTTAAAATGTGCAGGGGAAAAAACCCTGTGTTCAATCTGTAAGTGGAAAATGGGTCTGTAGTAGGACAACACTCTTAATTGATCCAGTGTATTACCAATGTTTATGTCCAAGTTTAGGAAACGCAGCTGATTTAAGTGAAAAAACTTGCATTTTTGCTAGACTGGGGAATGTTGAAGGAAGGGGAGAGAAATCTGGACGGAAGGGGCATTTTCAATATCCAGAGATTCTGAAGGAGTTTTGTTTTAACAGAAGGGGTGCAAGAGCAGAACTGAGGTGTTCTCTAATATTCATGTCACATTATAAGTATGTACCTGCTGTCCTTTTAGGATACCAGGAGGTTTGACATAACTTTTATGCAACTTACTAGCAATTTCTTAGAAGGTGTGGTTTCAGATGGTTGTACTTAGTGTACACAGGAGAGTGGTACAGTTAAAACACCACAGAACTAATGTAAAATTATTCTTCCAGCTGGTGTGTTCTGTGCAATTGTTTCTCATCCTGCTGACTCTGTGGTGTCTGTATTGAACAAAGAGAAGGGCAGCTCTGCTTCACAGGTCCTTATGAGGCTCGGATTCAGAGGTAATCCTTACTTTCATGTATTTTGGACCAAGTGTTCACGGTGTTTTTGGGGAGGATTTCTTTTTTTTCCCTGGCTGCTTATGCTACTCATGCTTTGTTTCACTCTGCAGGTGTATGGAAAGGTCTGTTTGCTCGTATCATCATGATTGGTACCCTGACTGCACTACAGTGGTTCATCTATGATTCTGTGAAGGTTTATTTCAGACTTCCTCGTCCACCTCCACCTGAAATGCCGGAATCTCTGAAGAGGAAGCTTGGTCTAACTGAATAGACAACTCATGGACTGACTATGCTGGCTGTCCCAGTGATGAGTTTCATGAAACTTTTATATATTTGACTATGTAGAAAACAAACTCTATATGATAGCATTATTGGCTGTGCCCTCATCTCACATGAAGGTTTAAATTCTACCACTGTCATTGCCTGAAATAAATGAGAAACAGAGTGCTTAGTGTCTGTTTACTATTGCATATGTAAGCTTCATTTCATAGCAGCAAATACCTCAAATGTTCCCCGCCCCCCCCCAAAAAAAAATAGCAGACCTATTCTATACTTTAGCAACTAGAGAATTACAAAACAATTGTAAGAAAAATAGGTTTTCACTGCTTCTAGAGAAGTGCCAAGAACTTGTCCTTGCAGAAACTAACTGCAGTTCTGTGTACCTTGAGGCCACTGTTTTATTTGCCTGTAATAAGCTGTTAGAATACCTGAACTCCTGAATGGCTGAGGTGAGATTGCAGGCTGACAGGGCTTCCTGGTCGTAATGGTGGTGTTCTCTCTAGGGATAAAAGGAACCTTATGTGTAATAGATCTGTTTCTGCTTGGGGGAGGTTATCCCGGTATAATTAACTTACACTTACTTGACTAATTTCCCCTTCTGTTGGCTTTGAACCACACCAAAGAACAGAGTCCTTTTGGCTGTACTGTGAAATTAAACAGTAGCTGCTGCCTTAACAAAGGAAAAGCTGATGTTAATAAACATTCTTAAAGATACCTGACCACTAAAAGCTTACTGCAACTTTACAGTAAAATAAAAATGGCTTGCCTCTTACTGTAGAGTTTGACAAACTTGGCACTCCTGTAGTTTGATTTTTTTAATTTCTGAATTAGTTTAACTGTAATGCTGAGTTTTGGTTGAACTGTGCACTTCTGCAGTGCAAGAAGCCATACAATTTTTTTTGACCTTACTTGATACGGAGGAATCTAGACTCCTAAGCATGCAAGAGGAGACTTGCGCAGTGTTTTGTTAAGGCAATGAATTTGTTTTTTCCAGTCTCTTACAGAAAGATGAGCATGCTGCCTTCTGCGTTTTGCCTGTTCATGAACGCACAGTTGATAATCACATTGAGAAAAATCCAGAGAATACCTAATAGCATATAAACGGTTTATGGTACTACACTTAGTAGAGCTGGAGCTTAACTCTCTTTTGTGCAAAGCTGTTTGGATATGCTGCCTTTCAGCATTTGAGGTGATGATCCTGAACTTCACTTGGCATTCACATATGCTCTACTGCTCCTTCCTCTTCACGTGTGTCCTTCAGAGTCAAAAGGACAACTGAAGCAGGTGCCACTGGAGTAGCTTAAATACACCAACCACTGCATCTTACTGGAGTCTAATGTTCCTGCTACCATTTTACATAGTGTGAGTTTCTTACCCCTAGCGAAAACCCTCCTGCCAAGATTTTGGATGGTTGCACTAAACAAGCAACCTGGGCCTTATTTTGAATTATTTCCTTTCAAAATGTGGAGTAGTACCTAAAACTGCTCTATTTCCCCATCACCATGACAGTAAACGCATTCTTAGAGTGGTTGGTATCTAACTCCATTATACAGCAAAGTCAAATTCCGTAAGTCTAAATAAAAATCTGTACAAGTACTCTGGTGTTGAATTAAATATATGATACAAGTACATACATCTCATTGCCCCATTGTGAGTAGGAAACTTTGCAATCATATAAGGAATCATTAATTGCTCCAAAGAACTTCCTTGGAGAACAGTGTTAACTATGACTTGATCTTGCGTCAAGACCATTGATGTTAAATCAGCTTTTGAAGTTAATTTTGTATATGGTTTAACTTGTTAGAAAAAACAGTATCACTTTTGTGTACTGAATGTCATGGTTTCTTTAAAGTTGTGTTTTAACTTGGTAGGCTTTTGTTTGCTGGAAAACATCTCATGTTCCTTCTAATCCTGGGACATGAAGCACTTTTGTCAAATTTTAAGGCTGGCAGGAGAGTGAGACAAACTTGGCTTATGCAGTGAGGTAGTCTGATTGTCAATCCAATTGTAAGCTGAATTTCTCAAGGCTTTCTTGTCATTCTATGTGTGGAACAAAATAGTGCATTTTTTTCTAGAATTGGGTCACCTTTGTGCAACTGTTTTGAATATTTGCAGTAACAAGAGAATCTTAACTCCACTTTCTCATTGCTCAAGGGTAGACCTGAACCTATCTTTTTAAAGATGCTCAGATAATGTTACCAAGGTAAATCTGAGATAAGGCTACAAGGAGCAGCTGGCTGTTCCCTTGTTCTTCTGTAGCAGAGAAAGGGAAAATAAACTTAGTGCTGTTTCCAGTGTTGCGTTTCAGTGTAGAACATGAGAGGGGGAGAGAATTGGCTAGCAGGTGCTGACTTCGTTGACGTTCAGCCATAGACTTGTTTGGATGCTTGAGATGAAGGGGTTAAACTTAGACAAATGCTATGGCTTCAAGGATCACCCGCTGAAATATTAAGTGAGCTTCACTGGGAAAACTGTCATATTATTTAAAAGGTCAACTTTGTCATGGTAA
The DNA here is from genome assembly GCA_013398125.1 of Aegotheles bennettii. NCBI lineage: Eukaryota > Metazoa > Chordata > Aves > Caprimulgiformes > Aegothelidae > Aegotheles > Aegotheles bennettii. The sequence continues at coordinate 264,891 of VZRW01006790.1, read as the reverse complement.
CTTTACAGCATGCTGTGCGGTACGTTTTCCGAAAGTCGAGATGATGGGACAGGGGAGTGGTGGTGCTTTTAATGGACTTGCGCTTTCATTGCAGGGGAAGTCCTGTATCAAAAAGGAGCACTCCATTTTGAACCAAACACAACTTAGGTAACTCCAGACTAGTCCGTAAACCCAAAAGTGCTTTGTAAAACATGGATTATTTATGTGCTGCTTGTGTATATTGTTTTATGAAGGATAAAACATCCTTTCTTGCTATTACTGGAGCGGAGATCAGCTTTCTGGTTTAAAGCGTACTGTCTATATAGATTTTGAATAACAGCTATGTTGACACCCTGTGTTTGTATCAGGTTGTGCTACAGATCGAATGTGCTGATACTTGCTGAAATGCTTGTTGCATATCATTTTAAAATGGGCTGTAAAAATACAAATAATTGTAATTCATTTAGATTTCTACACAGAAATTATGTAGTTCACAGTGAAAACAATAAACATCCTGCTTTTTTATAGCAAATACGAGTACCTTGGGTAGCTGGGCTTAGTGGCTATGTGGCCTTGTTACAGAACACCATTTTTTAACTTCAAGTGATGTGGGAGAAGGATGTTGCTAGCAGAAACTTCTTGGCTGAACTGATGTTCTGGTGTCTAAAAGTGGATTTTAATGTGTTTGGATTACTTTGCTTGTGTCAGTTTTCAGCACTGCTGATTCAATGCTGTTGCTGTTTTGTTTTTTCCTTGTGAATTGCTGACAAGAATACGTTTGGCCAGTTCTATACCTGCATGCTGAGTTAAGAGCAAAGATGTCCTGAGGATCATTACAGCTTGGGCTGCATGGGGTGATACAGAATCATAGAATTGTTTTGGCTGAAAAAGACCCTAAAGATCATTGAGTCCAACCATAAACCGAACCCTGTCAAGTCTACCACTAAACCATGTCCCTTAAGTAAGCACCCTTGTTTCAAGTAGCATAGCTGTAATTTTCATCATTGAATCTCTCAATCACTTAAAATTGTCGAGAGTATTGTTGAGTGCCCCTAGAAATGAACTAAGTCAGGGTTTGTATTTTTACTGAGCTGATGCTTTCCGCACTACTTGCAGTACTAAACCAGGGAGGCAAGGTTAGTGGTAGTCTGCTTTAGATTTATGAAAAATACCTCACTGTTCTGCCTCATCTTTTCCATTATAAGCGCTTTGCCTCTTTGGCCACTGTAATTACAAAGCTCCTCTAAAACTTTCATTTATTTTTTAAGTACAGTGGAGCTTCGTGCTTGAAGGGCAAAGTAACACCTGTGCAGATTATGGGAGAATTACTCGTCACTCGCCTTACTTCTGAGGACAATACAGTGGGTGTGATAACTTTAGATCCAGTTGGTTGGGTTTTTTTCTTTAAAAAGTGAACTTCACCTCTGTGACTTAAACTTTTTCTTGTAGCAACAGAGTTTCTGAAAGGATCATAATGCTTTAGACCTGTACTTCCTAGGAAGGGTGGGTGGGTAGTCTGCATACACCTAAAGTGAAAATAAGGGTTCTATAACATGTTTTGCGTACTTCCATGGAGACCCTGAACAGGACTGCATGCTCAGCTTTTCCCTGGTAGATGTGTTCTGAGATTTGGAGGTTATTCATTTGGGGGTCGAATGTGAAATCAACAGTTGTTTATCCCAGTTTATTTTCTGGTTACTGTTCCAATGAGAGTGTGCTCTTTTCACCCAGAAAGATCTCTCTGCTGTGTCAAGACTTCTCAGATCAACTGTGCAGCTGGAGCATATTTTCCACTTCACTTGTGTAGATAGTGCTCTACTGGTTCTCCAGTTCTGTCTCAAGATTTTCACTGGCTACTGACCACAAATGATTCATCCGTAAAGTTGAAAACAAAACAAATGACTATAGCCCATGACATAATTAATCTACTGTTAACTACATCATAGAAAGACACAGAGGATACAGATTTCTCACACTGCTGTATCAATGTTCTTTTGGTAGCCATGTCTGTTGTGTCAACTGTTCTCCTTGGTGGGACTAACATGAGCATGCACACAACCCCAAGGATCGGTGGATTCAGTGAAATCTAGGCTTTAACATACAAATGAGAAGTTATGTATGTGCATATATATATATAAAAAATACATATTTTCAGGTATGATACACAACACTAGCACAGCTGATGATCCTGGATATTCCTTACTCTTTCTATCTCCTGCAAATGCCATTGGGTTATTTTCAGGGGCCAGCTTAAGAATTGTGCATAAGAGCAAAGGGACACTGGTTGGTAAATAGTATCTGTGGATGCTTTCCAGGAAAACTTCTCTCTTGACAGATTTATCCTTGCGGTCTGTCAGGCAGGCTGGTAGGGGGTAGAAGAAAATTAGAGGTAGGAATGGACCCATACCAAAAAGAGGAAAACTTGATGAAACAAAGCATTTAAGGTTGATTGAAGTCAACTAAGCAAGCAAGGTACGGAAGACTAGCAATGTGAATCAGTCCAAAACGTACGGAATGCTGAATGAAGATGGGAACAGTGAGGGAGGGAAACGGTTATATCTTCCATCAAATCAATAGCCTAATAGCTGCAAGATGTGCAGGTATGACCAACTAAACAATTTTTATAAAGGCCTTACTGTATGTTTATACTTGATATAATTTCATTTATAGGGATTTTCTTAATTGCTGTCTCTCTCCTAATTGGTTTTTATAGTACTTTTGATCCTATTTAAAGCACTTTTCCCCCTTTTTTCTGCTAATCCCATTCCCATTATCTTGTTATTTCAGTCCACCACCTACCACATTTTCAGATGTCTCAGATCGCAAACTCATGCTCTTCACCTCAGAAATGCTCCCAGTGGCTCATCTCAGTCTAACCTTTTGGGATCCAAGTAGCTTCTCTTTGCTAATTTTGCTGCTCGCTATAGTATTTTACAGGCTAAAAACCAAAGAATGATTAACACTGTTAGGATTCCTGAACAGGTACTGTGACACTGGGAGAAAGCCATCTGTAGGGTTACTAGGTCTTGCTAAGCTTTGTCATTATATAGAGTTCTGTTTAAAATTCCTAACTGTGCTGCACAGTAATTATGACTTACAATTATAAAGCCTCACAGAAAACCTTATATAAATGATTCCGTCTAAAGGTGTGGCAAACTTTTTGCAAGGCATCAGCAATATTTCTGGGCATTGCTTGCTTCACTGCATTTACCTCTTTAAATATCTATTTTTTTTTAAGTGCTATAGTTTGCAAAAACATGGAGTGACTATACTGAGACAAATATTAAATTGCTACTGCGGTTTGACTGTTGTTTTACTCTATCTGGAAACCAAACTTATTCCTTCCTTTGGAGCAAAGAAAAGCTGAACCTCTGTCACAGTCTTAGGTCCTGCCTTCCTCCTGAAAGCGAACACTAAAGGTCAGAACAACATTCTATGCTTTACACTGTTTTATTGTACAAAACAATTTATTAAATATAGCATCTGTCATCCTTCAGAAAGACAAATACATACCCAGAGACATGGTTTTTTTACTCACATTGTAGCCTGTCCTTTGAAATCAGTATGACTTTTTTCTGTCCTTCTCAAAGGAAGAGGACAAATCTCTAGTTAAGTTTTGGTGTGCTTCTAAATGAAGCCTTCAAATACTGTCTTTCATCTCAGTACTACACATCGTCGAGTTAATTTTCCTTAAATGCTACTATTCTTTAGGCAGTGGCGTTTCACAGTGATCAATTCACATCTGAAATCTTGGTTATTTCATCTGTCACATCTTTGATCTCAGTTTGAACTCTTGTTAGATTGGCCAATTTCTCATTCAATAAAGCAATTTCCTTCTCCCGTTGTAATACATCCTCCACTAATCTTCCTATTCTCAGTGTTACGTCATTTATTAATGGCTCCAAGATGGCAAAATCCTTTTTGAGTTTGTACACCTTGGGTTTTAAATCATTTGCAAATGCAACTGTCTTCAGAACTTTTGCTCTGTCACCCTCAAGATTCAAAAGTCTATCCGAATGCTTGTTAAAGTCAGTCCTTAACTCAGATAACACTGTCTTAATTTGCTCAATTTTTCTTGCATTACTGGATGCCAAGTTCTGTAGTTCCGTGCTTCGATCGATGCTACTGGTAAGCAGGTCACCTATATTTTTTACGGTCTTCTTTTCACCTTTTTCTACTTTATCTTCTAGCGTTTGCAAAGAATCTGTCAGAGCAGCCATATCTGAAACTAAGCCCGAAATGCGTCTTATGTCAGTTTTTACTGTCACAATTGTCAAAGTTATGTTTTTTGCTACAGAAGCTGCATTCTGTTCAACACTTGAAACTGCATGAAAAAGGGTTGTTAAGTTCTTCTGCAGTTCTTCTTGTTTGTTAATTATGCTGCTAGACCGTGTTTTCATTGTATAAATATCTTCTTGCAGATGTTCAATGTGAGAAATTATTTGAAGATCTTCCATGTGTTCCATTAAGTTCCAAGTCTTTTCACACTAGAGGGATACAAATAAAAATATTTGACAAGATTTCTAGCTAAGCAACTCACATCACGATTAAAGCTATACTCTAATGAAATATCTTACTATTCTGATACTGAAATTGAGCGCAGACCCTGTCATTAGGAAATAAACTTCTGTTGCAACACAACCAAAAACTGCATTTTTTTTTCTTTTCAGTATACATAACAAATTAAAATATCACTGCTTTTTCTATTATAACTAAAATTACAGGAAGGTGCTATATGACTTCCCACCATGACCTCTGAAAACACAAATCATCAAATGCAATCTTCTTCTGATTTATGGAAACTTTTGCATTAAGCCTTATAATCTGCATGATCCAGAAATACACATAGAAAGATACTCAGAAACATTTTAGAAAGATACCTACTTTAAAATTCTCTCATCCAAAAATCATGGACCATAATTAACTGATGTGGTTTTATTTTGGTAACCATAATACATATTATTGAACATGACATTCACAGAAGAAAAGCCAAAGGAACTAGGCATGCTTCCCTTTTGTTTAAATAGCCACCAAAGTATTTCACAGGAAAAGCATTACTTAAACAGCCTGCCTCCATAAGAGCTACGTTAATGAGGGAACACTCGTGTTACTATTGCATTCTTGTCTGAATTTACTAGTTCACTTTGTTTTTTTAATGATTGGTTCTTGATTTTCATATTTGAGAGGAAGTAAGGAAAATATGAGTGATACTATCCTGTTCAATCCCCAGTAAGTCAGTTTAGAATTTAGAGAGAAAAAAAAACACCAAATGGGTGAGCCGAAACACATTCTAAGAGGCTATAATTAGTTTCATACTAATCTTTTTTTGACACTAGGAGTAAAATTAACACCAAAGAAACAAATTATTAACTTTTTGATAGTGTTGGTCATTCCTCACTAGCACAGAACTGTTTGCTTTAAAAAAGAAAAATATGAAATTTAGGCTGTGGAGCATCGTGCTGGTTTCCTAGGTAATGCCCACTAAGGATGAGGATTTCCTGTTCAATCTCATGTACGTTCAGCTTTCAGTAGGGTTGAGGCTGATGGAAGACATTAAACTTGGGAACATACCACTGGTACTTTAGCCACCCTTTCCCAAAAAATACATGAAGTAGAAACACACTGGAACACACTTGTGAAAAGTATTTAAAAGCCATTTCTGTATAGAATAGTATTTCTTAACAGAACACTGAACACTAAAGTATTTATTCCATACCCTTTCTGGAAGGGCAATTTATTTTGAATTAGATTATGCACCACGACAGGGCAATCCACTACAATATATTTTTATTGAAATTGACTGTAAACAGACACAAATATATGCATAAGTAATAAATATGTGAAAGTAACAGACTCTATAACATTGAGAAGTGCTAGTTTAATAGTCTCTTGAATGAGCAGCATTAACTGTTTTGTGAACTCTGGGAAATAATGTCAGTGGCACTATTTTTTCCCTTTGAAGCACAAAGCAGTACTAGCCATGTCATGTAACACCCAACAGAGAACATTCTACAGAACAGGTTAGAACTTGTTTCTAACAGCACCAAAACAAATAAATAAGCAAAACCACAAAAAAAAAACAACCCCCAAACCAATACAGTAACTGAACTTGCAAATTAAATGATGGATTATGAATCTAATAGGAATACCTGTTAATAAGAACTCCAGTCTATATGTAGTCCAAAGACTTCAGTGGCAGAACAAAACTATGCCAGTGATTTTAGGAAGTTTGAAAAGGCTGGAAATTAGGTCTAAGGAAGCTGTTTGCATGGGGTCACAGAAATAAGATACCCCCAGCTGCTATGTAACTCCCTTATAAATACCAGTACAAGAGAAGCTTCTCAGTAAGGGATACTTTACTAGTGTTTTCTGTAAGGCTGTTGTAGCTAAGCTTCAGCTGTTAAAAATGTGCTTAGTGCTTTCCTGCACTTAATAAAATACATAGATCCCAGTAACAACTCTGACATTGAGAAGTAGGTACTGTAAGCACAAAAACATTACGGTATATAATACATTAAAAGCAAGGTACAATGTATATTTCCCTAGAGAGATGAACTTAATTGTTCATTGCATATACAAGTCTATGGAATGTAACAGAAAAGTAACAATATAAAAAATACAAGTACTGAAAACTAAATTTAAATTGCAATCTGATGTCTCTGGTTTTGACATTTTTTTCTTAAACCTAAATACTTTGCTTGAAATTCCTTGTTAATAAAAATGAACTTTTTATAATCAAGCCAAAAACAACCCTTAATTTAAGAAATACTCCACTCCTTCTTCAACACAGTATTTCTTGCTCTCTAGCCTCTTTATTATAAGTTTGCCTTTCAGTCTGACCCAATGCCTATTTAAATTAATGACAATATTTCAGCTATCCTTAACATGTGTTGACAGTCACATTGTTTATAATAAATTAAAGTGCTCTTTCATCAATGAAAACCTTAAATTCAAATTCACTTATCCCCATTCTGGTCATTTTCTAAGTTATGGCTTTCTAAAGTTATTTCCTTTTCTTTTGAAGATACTTTTATGTCACGCACTACTTCTAAAACCACTATTTCATTTTGCGCTTTCACTATGGTGTCATTATGCTGTATGCCTTCGAGAACCTTCTGCATTGCCATTGTATCAGAAATGGTTTTCAGCATATCCTTTTCCACAGTAAACAGCTGTGTTGTCAAGTCCTCTATCTTTTTCTCCATACCTAGCAAATCACTTGATAATCTAAGAATAGAATGAATAGCATTTTCAATTGTTGGCAAGTGACTCTTGCACTCCTCAATTTTAGGTTCATAGTTCGCAAGTTGCTGATTCAGATCTGTGTCCTTGGCTAGCAGGCTAGTCTGTTCTTCTCCTAGCTTTTCAACTGCCTTTGCATGTAAGTCCAACTGTTGTTCAACTTTAGAGAATTCCTCATCTTCTTGCCTTTTTAGTGTTTTAATATTTCTGGCTGTACTGTCTTCCAAATCTCTTACTCTTTCTGAAAGGGATTTAATTCTTTGGTCAACTTCATTAATTTGGGAAGTAACTTCTGTATGTATGAACTTCACTTCTGATTTTAAACCACTAGTGTTTGTGTTAATTTCATCCAAGCTTCTTCTCCAGGAATTTGTAACATTTTGGACCTTCTCATTAATGCTCTGCATCTTTATAGAAAGGATCTGTTGACTGTTCTGAACGTCATTTATAATGTTATGAAGAGAAGATATTTCCTCCTCAAACTCAGTCATCACAGAGATGGATGAGGCACTTTCTCGCAGGATACTTTCAGAAGACTCAAGCTGCATTTATAACACAAAACAATGTCCATGTCTACTTAATGAAAGTAATAATAGAAAACCATTTGCATTTATTTAACAGAAAGTAAAGTCCCTTAGAAGCCACTTTACTTGTTACAAATCTCCTATATATGATTTGTTTTCATATTTCATCTTTAAAATATTGTTGATTAACCTAGCATGGGAAGAGTCACAGAAAAGGGTATCTTTGTTGGTGAATTTCTATAGAATATATGCCATTTCCTTTGTTGTCAATCCCGTATTTTCCATGGTGATTTTGGTTAGGGTTTTTCTGTGTAAAATATATCACATTACCTAAATTCCATGCAACATTTTGCAATCTGAAGTGTAGTATATAACTATCCAAATTGCATCATGTACAAATGATGTTATTATGAGATCATTGCTGAAACACCACCACTGGCGTAAGCCATGCTGTATTCTCATAATTTTTTGTAAGATATAGGGGATAATTTGGTAGCCAGCTCAAGTTTTCTACTTGATAACGTCACACATAGATAAGAAAACAAAATAGCAGTGAAAAAATATTACTATTACTTCATTACGTCTTTCATAATATTAGAACAGGTCTACTAGATAAAAGTGCCTGTAAGTTTTCTTCAAATCAACGTACGTTAGAATTATACACAGAACAGTATTGGTAGAGTGAAGTATGTGCATAAATGTAAGTTTTTTAAAATAGTTTAGTGTCTAAAAAATAATATTGAGATACAACCACTATATGCAGGTTTTTGAACAATGGCATGGATTGACACATTGAGTCACATGATACATTCTTCAAAGCTCTATTTACAGGCAAGTAGAACATATGAAAATTTATTTTTAAACAGTCAAATTTCAGTAAATGACAACAAAATAAAATTATGGAAAACATTCACCAGAGATTATCCAATAAGATCTTAATGATTACCTTTTCAGAAATTAAGTTAACTTTATTTTCCACATCCAGGAATTTTTCAGCTTCTTGCTGTAAGAAATTGTACTTTTTTTCCATATCAGCAAATTGATCTGACTGCTGAAGAAGGAACCTGCAAATTGCAAATAAATAGTAAGTATAACCATATAATTTGCATGTATTAAGTTTTCCAAGACAAAATTCACAGCAATCTGTTACTGCAGGGGCTTGTGCTCTTAGAATCTGCTAGATCAATATATGAGAGAAAAACGTATTAGGGTTTGCTGAAGTTGATCTGTCTTCATATGGGAATTATCTTCCAATACAGGTTGAAAAATAAGGGAACATCCATAGATGTGCTTCATTTTTACATAGTTTGCCATTCTAACAGCTAAAATGTCCAATAAGACTACTAACATAGGGAGGCCATTACATGCTCGTAAGGCATTACTTCACAGGTAAGGCAATATATTTTATTGATAAAATATTATTTAACTGGTGGAAATAAAACACACAAAAAATATTTGACCTTTCTTGCAAAGAATCAAAAAAACATGCATAGAAGCCTTTGGATTTAGAAAGGCTGGTTAACTGATGTTTAATCATAACCATCCAAGAACATACGGTGGGTGCATTGTGGCAAAGGTCGTATGGCTACTGTTACGATGATGATCTTTGAACAGACAGTAGAGATCTCAATCCTGTACTTTATGTATGTACAAGATTCATTTCCTGTGAACATGGGAGCTTTCTGAACTGTAAGCCCTTTGTCCAGTTAAAACAAAAATGAGAAAAACCAAGGAAAAAAACCCTGAATTTTGTAGGATGTTTATTAATCCCAAACCAAGGTTTATTGTAGACTACACAGGGGTCCTCTCAGTAGTAAGAATAATTTTATCTGGAATAACAGAGTTTATTTAAAATACTTGTGTTTTCATAAATTGGTATTTATTAGTACATTGCATAGCCATTAGAAGTTTCAGAAGATCTACAACAGTCTATTCAATTTAAGGTAGGCAATAAAAGGTAAAATGCTAGCTATAGATAGATAAATGCAAACTGGACACAAACAGATGTACATAAAACAGTAAGCAGAAACATCACTAATCATTTTATTCTAATATGTTGTTCTGTTTCTCAAAGATTCAGATAATGAAATCTGGGTGATATCAAAATAAGAATAAATTTTACCTTAATTTTCAGGTTGATTCATCTAGAGTGTAATAACCTAGACTAATTTATTGCACCAGAGTTCTGAGAATTTAATCATATCATCTCTGCGAGAAGCTCCGTTTCTGATGGAACTATAGTACTGATGCTGCTAAGATACTCTAAAATATCTTTTACAAAGATATTTGACCTTTACTTAAAGACTCCATCTGATGAGCAGTTTAGCACACTGCAGAGCAAATTATTTACAGAAAACTCCACTTCTACTGTTGATTTATTTATTACCTGCCAAATGAGCCTTGTTGTACTTATTTTCAGATTAAGTTGCTCCTCACAGTTAGATGTAGTCTCCAAAGCAGGTATTTACAATTCATGAGCAAGGTACCTTTTAAACTTTCAAGGGGAGAGAACAGACAGAGCTTCTATAATCCTCAGTATGTAACAGTGTTTCCACACTTGTGAATACTCATTTTTTGACTCTTCTAACTTTAACAAGGTTCCACAGTCACTTAACAAACACTACATTCAAACATAACCAATCGTATTACCCGTGGCTGAATACAGAAGAAAATATTAAAATCCACTTTAGAGGGTCACCTACCAGGTCAGCACCAGGCAGGCAGCAAGGGAAATCATACTCAAGGTGGTCCGTGAGTCCATCCAGAAATGACTCCAATTATTGCTTGTCCGGGGACTTGCCCGCTTCCCACAATTACTGTGCTTCTCAACATTTTGTGAACCTTCACTGGTCTTGGACGAATTACCTTTTTTCCTCTGCTTAACTTCAGACATTTTGTGGTTTTAAAAAGCAGAAGCAAAAGAGAGCTAGGAAAAAACCAAACCAGAAAGGACCAGTTACTTCTAAGTGTCCCCAAATACAACCTTTTGCCCCTTAGTTACACAACGAGATTCCCTAAAATGTTTCCTTCAGCATTCATTATGTTTTCTAGTTATGTAAACTCCAACACTTTCGTAAGACTTTGTGAAAATCTTTGTTTTCAATACAACAGAGCACTGCTTTCCTATTTTTTCAAACCGAACCAACTTTCCAAACTTTATCTAATTCCACCTTTAGCGAAATATTTCATCAGCTGCATAAGGCATTTTGAAGACATACTTAAAATCACAAGGACTAAAAGCATAATTTTTTCTCTTTACTCAGTTACTGTCATAATTTCATCAGCAATTTCACTATCCTGTTTTACTTGTAGATTTTTAAAAAAATCTTACCTACTCCTCATTTAAAAGGGCAAATAAATGTTCTCATTTTAAAAAATGAGATTGCGAATAAAGATTTAATTTAGAAATAGTTATAGTGATCTAATGTCATCCACAGACATCAGTTAATATAAAGCCATTAACAGAAAAATACAGAAGATGAATGAAATAATGCATCTAGATGAAAGCTGTAATTTCCTCTTAGATTCAGGCAATGTGAAACTCCAGTTTCAAGGAGTACAAAAGCTCATATTCTAGCCAGACACGTGGAAGTACAGAGTGGAATTTTTAAGCCTAAAATCTGCCACCATACTGCTCAAAATAGACTAGATCCTTGGTGGATTTGGCTTAGCACAGTTTGAGACAAAAACGTTGTCCTTCTTTCTGGATCACTCAGCAGTGCTGCAGCTTAGTCGCATTTCAAAATATAAATATTTAAATATTTGAGATACACAGTCGCATACACGTGTAAAAGGCACTGTTTAAAAACCTAAATCTGTCACAGGAGTGTGACGCTTCTAAGCCGTTTGTCAGTACCGGTACTGGGAAGCATGCTCCTCCGAGTTTGAAATACGTAGGAAAAAACATCTCTTGCTCTCCCTCAAAATAGCAAAAATGCTATTTTGTACATTGTAAAACACCTTTGGGTTTAAAAGCAGGTAATATGAAGTTAAAAGAAGAAAAAAAAGAGATCTGGGTGGTAGTTAGGGAAACAGTTTAATACAGGAACAACTCAGCTTTAACAAGGACAACTTCGGAGCACATCCCCGTGCAGCAGAACGAGCCGCA
>VZRW01006790.1:223636-251948 GCA_013398125.1 Aegotheles bennettii | reverse complement strand
CCCGGCGGGAGGGGGCGGCCGCGTCCCTGCCCCGCGGAGGGGGAGCTCGCCGGTGCCCTCGGGGCTGCGGTCGCCCGCGGGACTGATGAGAAGGGTGGTTTGGATGGCTTGGGGCGCTCGGGGCAGCTGTCAGTAGCGGAAAACCCGGCGGACACTGGTGCCCACCTTCTGACATCTTCACGCGTTTTTTTTCTGGGACAGAGGAAGAATGCACATCTGTGGTTGTGTATCGGGGCTGGCAGAGCAGGGCACAGCTCGGTCACTGGCAGCGTTGGATGCTCCATCTTCCATCGTGTGCTGAGTTCAAGTGTGCTTGTGTGGAGTCCTAGAGACAACACCGAGTTTATCTTGCGAGATTTGGTACCCAGGGATCTCATTTTCTGTTGCAGTCCTGCCCAGTGCTGTCAGCCATGAGAGCAGCCCTCTTTCTCGTGCTCTTGTCCCAGTTACATCATCCAAGGACTTAAGAATTTGAGGGATGTAGTGGAAAGGGAGAAGACCTTTTCATTCAGCTGGTTCCCAGTATGTGAGAAGCTTGCAAAGACTGTGGTTCTTCAGTTGTACAAGTGTTCATACACATAAATTCATAGAAATGTGGAAAAGGACTCAGATTTGGGTTTTTTTTTTGAAAATTTCCATTCATGTAGTGGGCACAAAAATTTTACTGCGAGTCTAATGAATAGTTAAGGATTTAAATTCTCTTTATACCTGCTTTATACGCCTCCAAGTGGAGCAATAGGAGAAATACTGTAGTCAGATTAATTATAGCAATGCTCAGCTGGTTATTTTTATTAAATATAATAGCATATGGCATCTAAACAATATTTCAAGAATACTATTCATATTCACAGTAGGTTAACTATTACAACTTTACTATTAATATGCCTTTTTCTATAATGTTGAAAAGGAACATTAGATTTCCACAGTGTTTTCTTTATGTTACTCTACTGTCCAGCCAAGCTAGGCTAGTTAGTCATAAACAGTATAATTAAAATAATACAACAGTAGTATAAAAGTCTCTTTATCCATACAGAAAGTAAAAAATAACTATATTTTTTAGCTTTCTGCGGTTTGTAGTATGAGCTTGCCTGAAGATTCACTGCATTTTCCACTAATGCTACTTTTTTCTGACTTTAAAACCAAAATACATGAACTATTTTAAAACTTCTTTCCTTGTAAGTTATGTTCTTGTTCTGACTTGACTTTTTTTTTCCTCCTCTCTCTTCACACTGAAGAAATGGATGTCAAGAGTAGAAATTACTTACTTAGGAACCGCCAAGCATTGGAAAAAGACATCAAGACCTCTTATATTATGGATCATATGATTTCTGATGAAGTACTATCGTTACAGGAGGAGGAGAGAGTGAAACAGCAGGTAGAATCGTCTCTCACTGTTATCTTCCTAGTCTACTTACATGTTTTATCATCCTTTTAAAAATAGTAATTTCCGTCTGTCTCATTCCTGGATTCAGCAAATTCTTAAGCATATGCGTAGCATGTGGGGGTTTTTTGTTTATATATATGTATATGCATATATATATATTATTTATTTGTAAGGTTTAGTTAAGAGCTTGGTCAAGTTGAAGGCTGTTTTTGTAACTATAAACAGTCTATAATTGACAGAGTGATAGATTTGATGATTTCTAAGGTCTCTTAATTTTATGTAACATCTCTGTTAATGGTCTTTCCAGAATACACAGAGGGAGCGAGCAGCTATGCTAATAAACATTATTCTTACGAAAGATAATAATTCATATAGATCCTTTTATAATGCACTACTTCACGAAGGGTACAGAGATCTTGCAGCGCTTCTTCAGGACGGCATCCCTGCCATCTCCTCTGGTAATGGAAAGAGTTCAGTGGATGGAATGACTTCATATGGTCAGTGTAACTACAGCAATCCCTGTGCTTGAAAGTAAAGACAAGTTGTATTTTTTATTGCTAAGTGACTGTCTATAATACCTGTTCCAATGAACAAGGAATACTCGTTTTGGTAGTGTAGTCGTCAGTATTTCTGTATTTAATGTGTTTAATATGGCAGGACAGTTACAACAGTTGCGACTTCTATAGGTCATCTTGAAAAAGTTCATTTTTAGTGACATTTATTTTAAAAGATGAGAAACATGACACAGTTTTCTCTAAATTGTAATGTTTTTGTTGTACATGAAAAATAACTATTTATATGTACTAAAATTGAATCTAACATAAAAAATCGTAGCCTCCAAAATTGTGATGTTTCTTGTGAAGCGAAATCTGTGATCTCTCAGCCTACATTCCAATAGTTGATCTAGTTACTAGGTTGCTTAATTCTCTCCACCTCATCTTTTAGTTACCCTGCAAAAGTTCCCAACTTTTACCTATGTTGTCATCAGTATCGTCTTTGATTGACATGAAACAAATTGGTAGTGTCTAATGGGAAGAACCTTTGAACTCCATATGACTAAATGCCAGATTTACTGTCACTCTACGTTTTAAGGAGTGTCACAGACACACGGAATTTTGATTACCTGAGTAACATTTCTCAAAGCTTATCAGTGTAATGTGGCATTGCATAATGCCACTTTGTGGCCAGCAGTGGACAGATGAAGTGCACATTTCCTTTCCTGCTGTGCTTCACCTGTTCTGTTGCCAGTCATGCGCTGTCTTAGCTCAAATCAAAGGAAGTCTTACTTGTACCACAATGGTGTGCTGTTAACTACAAAATAAAAGCCTTACAAACAGCATGATTTCTTCTCAGCTGCATCCATGGTGACAGTTGAGTGTAGTAATGTTCAGCATCTATGCTTGTTTGACACAGTTTCTACTGGAGCTGTTAATTATCTTTTTACTTCTAGGGACCGATGCAACTAGCTTGCATAAAATGTAGTTATTAATTGGGACACTACTGCAGGTGGGAGGATTGTTTACCATTTAAGTAACTTCTAAAAAGCAGTTGTTTTTCAGTGTTTGGTGTTGAGTCCAGTAGTTTTTAGAGCATTTGTTGGGGAAGGGAGCCCACAAGTTGTTTGGGGTGGACAGTTGTTTGGTTTGGTTTGAAGAAGTACCATATTTAGAAATCACTTTTTATTTTCATGTATCTTGTTTATAACTTTAGTTAAGACAATTCTCTGCGAAGGAGGTGTACCACAAAGACCAGTTGTGTTTGTCACTCGGCCAGAACTGGTAGAAACTATTAAAAAGAAACTGTGCTGCTTGGGAAGTGATCCAGGCTGGGTCACGGTTTATGGAATGGCAGGTTGTGGGAAGACTGTTCTAACAGCAGAAGCTTTAAGAGATCATCAGCTCTTGGAAGGTACTTTTAGAAAAACATCTGTATTTTTTTTTAATTACTGCAGATATATGCATATTGGACATACATAGCAAAGTATCTTATGTCATCTTGAGAGTAATTTAGGATTTGGGTTTCTAAATTCCTTAGGCGCTTCTGAAATATTTGCTGGCAAATTAGAGCTTTCATAACCATTTAATGCTCTGGGACCACTAAATATTTTACTGATTTGTGAGCAAATATTCTGAATATTTTTTCACCTTGGAATCTGCTTTGATTTATGAGAGTAGATACATCCTTAATTAACTTGAAATTGTTATTTATGTTAGTCCAAAATAATAATATTTAGTTTATATTCCTTTGGGGCATTGCTTTTTAAGTCCTCAAATTCTTCCCCTTGCTATGTGAATTCAAAAAAATCTTGCTCTGACTTTTGCATTTATTTTAATAATAGCAGGCATTTGTGGAGTCATTACACTAGTATCACTTTAGCTTAAAGCAGATCATAAATTAAACCATTTAATGATTATTAGTTTGTTTTTCCTTGCGCAGAGCATTTGGAGGAGAAAGTAACTCAGGAATTGGAAAACATGTTGTAAGGATAGAGACTATAGCAGTCCCTGCTGCACCTGACTCTTCTAGATGCCTTCTTATTCACTGTTTTGGGATAATTTTCACATCCCCTGCTCTGAACTCCTGCAGTAGTACAGGATGAAGAAAGTAAATGCTGAGGCAGCCTAGCAGGAAGATGGGTGTGGAAGGGGTTGCCAAGGGACAGAAAGGAAGGCATGTAGAGAGGAGGGACAACAGCATCAGTGGCAGTGTGAATTCTCTGTGGGAACTTGCCTTACAGAGCCTGTTCCCTTAAAAATAAACAGTAACGATCTTGTAGAACTATCCTTCTGTGTTAATGGTAGAGTTGGAAGCTTGGCTTGTGATAAACTTGACCGTTTTGTGTTTTAATTGAAATTGAGTTATTGATTGATATTTTAAGCTGCTATTAAGTATTTCTGCTTTTAAATGCATAGCATGATTGATATTTCTCTTCTTGTTAGATTACTTTCCAGGAGGAGTTCACTGGATTTCTGTTGGAAAACAGGACAAAGCAGGGCTCCTGATAAAACTCCAGAATCTCTGCAGTAGATTAGAACATGACTCTACTCTTTCACAAAGGCCACCACTTAACATTGAGGAGGCTAAAGATCGTCTTCGTTTGCTGATGCTACGCAAATATCCCAGGTGATGTCAGTAAAATGAAACAGTCTTCTTTTAACTGATAAAACTTCACAGAGTAACTCTGGTCCAGTTGTCTAAGGTGTCTGTGTTGTGTTTACATGTCTCTGTGGTATGTATTTTATTTAAAAAAACCCAAACAATTTCATAACTATTCCACTTTTTACTTCCCCTTTTTCTGTTTTACTGTCCGTAATGGGGAAGTTTTATTCAAGGTGAAGCTTAACGATTCCTGTAGGATTTTAATTCTCGTGCGGGGACTCCTGTTAAAACATTGCAAATTGCTGACTTGCGTATGATAAAAGAATAAGTAAGTTCAGATAAGTGTACAAAAGCTGAAGGGTAAATAGATGCTAGAGGCAGGTGCATAATATTCATAGTATAACTCTGTCCCTATTTAGACTTCTTTAATGGAGTAACTTAAGGGACGCATTGTAGGCTTGTCCTAGATATGAATATATTTAGTGGGCTTCTGCTAACAAAATATGTTAACCAGCTGTGAATGAGTCACATTCACTCGAAAAATAATTAATCATTGGATAATGAAGGTTGGGAACAAACAGTTGGAAATAAGAATTGCTCTAACTTTCAGTGTTCTCATTGTGTACACAGAATGCTTCACTGATATGTGAGGGTCATAGGGCAGTAAAAGGGTGTGTATCACTGCAGGAATTTTTTCCTTTCCAGAACAGCTGGTGTCTTTTTAAAGTGTTTGATCTGGAGTTATCAACATGAAAGCAGGTTTTCATAAAACAATCAGTTATCGCTAAGAAACCAGTTGCTTTCAAACTTCAGGAAAAGTGACTTTAATCAAGCAGCATCTGTTACTACACAGCTCTTTTTTGTCTTTGAGCAATAGTTTTTGTTATTT
Organism: Aegotheles bennettii; assembly: GCA_013398125.1. NCBI lineage: Eukaryota > Metazoa > Chordata > Aves > Caprimulgiformes > Aegothelidae > Aegotheles > Aegotheles bennettii. Next base: position 246,576 of record VZRW01006790.1, on the reverse strand, counting down.
GTTGAGGATTTCATTACCCTCTGGGAAAATCTGTACTAAACTAAACAAGTGTGCACCTGAGTGAGGTATCTCAGGAGTAGTACTCCAACCTTGTGATCTTTATAGATGACATAGAGTAGAATACTGACATTTTTGTACAGAGAAGAAGAAAAAAATCTTTCTTGTGAAGAAAAGATTTGAAAAAGACTGCCAGGTCCTCCGCAAGAAATCTGTCATTTTTTTGTGGATGTCTTATATGAAAAGTGCAAATAAGACACTTTCACCTGAAAGTGCAGGTTTCCCGAAGATATGTTAAGTGGTTGTCTCCATTGACACACTTCTTGTTATTTTTATTCATACATGATGTTACAGTCTCTTCTGAATAGAAGGGAGAACTATTTGCTATTTCCTTGTAAGATATATCCCTATGGCATCATGAACTGTTCCAGGAGCTGGCAGGTACTGTATAGCCTAGTAACAAGACAGGCTAACATGGTTGATACACTGTGCTATGCTATATTGTTTGTAGTGCTCAAAGTGACTCATTTTGAGTGTTTTACATACTGTGTTTTGTCAAAAGAGCACCTGTATGCTGAGGAAACTAAGGGGAAAAGAGAGAGTGCCAGCTTTGGAAACAATTAGGCATTTGATTTTGTTTGAGGGCATTTCAATGCCAGCTGTGGCAGTGTCTTCCTTATAGACTGCCAGACATCTCATGTAGGATGCTATTGGCCTGGCAATGTTCATGAATCTGTTTCAAGATAAAGTAACAGATGTTAGATAGAAGTATTGCAGAGAACGCCTGCATCTCAAGGAAAAGGTACAGGAATTGATCATAAAACTTTTCTAGTTTGACTGCTTTTAGCCATTTCAAAACCATGTTAATGTGATCACACTGTTCATCTTAGTCCTGCTTATCATTTCCCTTCTTTATCCTAAACACTTTGATCATATTGTCAAAATTGTCACTAAAGGTAGAAACTTTGTATCTTTAAAAGTTCTGTAAGTATATGAAAAATAGATGGATAAGTAGGTGCCTTCAGTGATGGAAAGAGCTATATGGAATGAATTGAAGGGGAACATACTTTGTTGTCTTGCTAACTGGCTGCCTTGGGAACACAGTGCAACCTGTGCTGCATCCTGCCCAGTTAGGTATATGTGAGAATGTTGTAAGAACAAACTGAAAGTCTTGCTGATGATAGGTTATCTGGGAAATCATAGTGGCCATGGGAGGAGGTAGAGCGGAATGTACTGGGAAGTGAGGCTCATACGGTGCAAGTGTATTGGAAACCAAGCTTCACTAGTTCTGCAGATTGTGGAGCTTGCTCTGCACTGCAGAATTCTCTTTGGAGACAAGAAGTCACTTCAGCTATTTTTGGATTCAGATAGTCAACCCAGTACGTTTCTTGGGAATAAAATATTAGTAAAAGGATTCAAATTGTGAATTCAGTACATTTATTGGGATTAAAGTATTAGTCAAATGAAAACTTTTTGAGCAAATAGCATTATGTATTTTGTTGGATTATGGTTGAAGAAACTGAAGCTATGGTATCCTTTAAAGTAAGACATTTCAGAATTAAATCTCTTCTGATTGTTATCACAGTGTTTTGGTTTTTTCTTTCTTTTTTTTTTTTTTTAATAATCCTAATTAGGATTTAAGATTTGTTGGTATGGTTAGGGAAGAAAGTCACTGGTACTAAAAGCCTGAGGAGACTTTGAAGTTCTCAGATTAATTAAAAACATAAAATCAGACTGTAATTCATGCTGCCCAGCATATTTTCAAGTGTGAAAGTACCACAAAATTAGTCTTTTATGGCCTTGATATTATTCTTGTAAACCCTCTTACTTATCAAAAGGGTGTTAATAAAGTCATTGCGTAAAAATGAGATATGAGTATCCAAGACTTATATGCAACTTTGAAAAGGTGGTATAATGTGTATGCACTTGTTTATGAAGGATAAAATGCTTATTTATAAGTATTGATGGCGTGAGTGTCATTTAGCTGAAGAAAAACGCACGAATCTTGGCATGCTTCAGTGGGAACTGGACAATTTAACCAATGACTAATGCAGCTGAAAATGCCATCCCTTTAAAAAAAAAGGCAGTAAATGTAAACAATGTGTAGGATTGGGTTTCAATAACTTTCTTTCCTCCACAAAACAGACCAAATGCAAATAACTGGTGTTTCTTTTCATAAATCTATTTGTAGCCAATCTTCTTGACTTCTTACTCCCTTGGAACCAACATTTCAAAAACAGTTTTAGTAACTTCTTTGTCAGACATAGGGAGGTGTAGGGAAGTCTACTATATGTTATTCTGGTGAAATTCCATGTAGTAACCTACAAATGTGACTAGCCATATGATTTGAATATGTAGTCACTATAAAATGTTGTTTATATAAAAAGAACCTCAGCATCCAAGACAATTCCTTCACGAGAAGAAAAGTCTCATACAGCTTTCTGAAGCTACAAGAACAAAACTGAAATCTCTTGAGTCAAAAGGACACTGAAAGGGTTTCTTCCACAAAGCTTATCACTAGCCTTTGTCAAGCAGAGTTATTATCTAGTCCTAGGCAACTTTTTTCTTCATTTATGATATCTGATGACTTGAAAAACAGAGTAAATATTTTTTTTCTGAGATCTACTAATGGAAATATTTCTCAAAATGTCATTGTTTATGCTTAAATTGTAGCAATAAAGGGTAAAACCTTTGTTTTATATTTGCATTCAGCTTTTTTACATAATGTTTAATGCGCTTTTAAGATATTTTACATATTAATATAAAAAATATTCAGTGATGCATTGTAAATTCTGAAAATATTCTTTCATTATTAAAATGCAATACTGTGTTTTAGCACTAATAGTTGATCTGAAATCCGCAATATTTCTTCTTGCACTAGATCTCTTTTGATCCTGGATGACGTTTGGGATTCCTGGGTATTAAAAGCATTTGATAATCAATGTCAGGTTCTTATCACCAGCAGGGACAGGAGTGTAGCAGATGCTGTGGCTGGTAAGGAACAGTTTCCTCTCGTGCACCATAGATTGTGTGTGCAATTTGTTCTTGTGAACATTTAAAGGAATCTGATAGACTCTATGTCTATCAACTTGTGTACAAGCAGCAAAGTTGTAGAATTCTGCTCTGTAAGGCTTTATGCTCTTTGTGAAATAAATGTTATATGTCTACATAGAAGAGTGTGTTGATTATCAACAGGATAAATTAACCTCTGTGTCACTGCTGCTGTTAGACGGATTATCTCTATGCTACTAAGCAGTTACTGCTACAATATGCCTGTAACGCATTTGTAATTATTATAGTCTGATGTTTTTGTCTCTCTAATGCAAACTTCATTCTGATAAGTAGAATTTATTCTCTTCTTAGTGCTAAGCGTATAAAATACCACGCAAAAAATCATGAGCCGGGTCCTTTGCTCCAGATTTTGCTTGGAAAATACTCTCAATTTCAGTAAGATTTTTTTACATTCTTAGAAATTTATTTCATGTTTCTATGTCTAGGCAATAAATATGAGGTTCATGTGGAAAGTGGACTAGCACATGAGAAAGGACTGGAGATTTTGTCTCTTTTCGTGAAAATGAAAATATCAGAACTGCCAGAACAAGCTAACTGCCTTGTAAGGGAGTGCAAAGGTATACTTGTGGCTCTTTAATGTACCATTTACCACTGAATGTTTTTCTAGTTTTTAACTTACAGATAGAGGAGAGAACATTCTTTAATACTGTATGCCTTAAGTAAAACACAAGTGTTTGTTAAATGTGCTTTTTTTTTTAAAAAAAAAAAATTAAGTAGAATTATCTCATGTTGATTTTTCGGGTATTTTTCTTCAGCATATCTTCACCCTGGCCCCCTATTACATATAAATTTGATGAGTTTGTAGATGTCTACGTGGATGGCATGTTTTGTTTGTCTGTTTTCCACACCTCAAGAATTTAATCAATGTATTGGGAAAATTACCTGATTTATTCAACTACTTGGCCAAACTATTGAATCTTGTTCCTTGAAAGACACTTAATTTTAATTCAGTCTTTTCCTTCAGGTTCTCCTCTTGTGATATCCTTGATAGGTGCATTATTACGAGACTTCCCTAATCGTTGGGAATACTATCTCAAACAGCTGCAGAATAAGCAGTTTAAAAGAATAAGAAAATCTTCTTCTTATGATTATGAAGCCCTTGATGAAGCAATGTCTATAAGTGTTGAGCAACTGAATGACAATTATAAAGACTACTATAAAGACCTCTCTATCCTCCCAAAAGATGTTCGAGTACCTACTAAGGTAATAGCAGCAATGCAGAAATCCCATCATTTCTAGTGAGATACAAACAATAACTTTACAAAATTAATAAAAATTATGATTGCTCTGTATAACTTCTGCTATATATAGCTTAATAGTAATTGCTAGATTGGGTAGGCTGGGTCCATTATTGTATCATGACCTTTATTGTCAATAATGAGACTAAAAAATTCTAACTAAATAAATGTATTAATGATGTTAGTTTAATGTGCATTCCATATGTAGTTCTTTAATTAGATTTCAGTTGAGCTCTCTGAAGGGTTAAAAAGTGTTACGTGAAATTTGTCTCCTTTAAGAAAATGATATGGTCATCATAAATCAACACAAATAGACAGAAGACGGGATAACTTGTATTATCTGCCTTGTGGTTTGGTATGGAAGAATTGGTAATTACTGGATTTATTACCATTTGTAATATGTCTATATTTGTTAGCATGTGTTTTGTTGTCAGTTAATTGGTAGCCTTTTATGATATTCACATAAGTTATATTGTCCCTTATTTGTGATTCTTTTCCTTCTTAATGTATTTTTTTAGGTTCTCTGTATTCTTTGGGATATGGAGACTGAAGAAGTTGAAGATATACTACAGGAATTTGTTAACAAATCACTGTTGTTCTGTGATAGTAATGGGAAGTCATTCCATTATTATTTACATGATCTTCAACTTGACTTTCTTACAGAGAAGAATCGCAACCAGCTTCAGGTACAGTATTGACTAATCTATTTACTTTTAACTTTACCCTCCAAAGCTGGGCATTCTTCAGAAAATGTTCCTGTATTAAATGGTATCCAGAGTAGCTTCATAGAATAGGCCCACAATGCAGTTAAGCTTAATTCTGAGTAATTAAAAACATTTATTTTAATCTTAAAACTGTGGAGTGATGTCATGATGGTTCCACTTGAAGCTAAGAAACTAAACTAAGAGGAGTTTCTGTATCTATTATTTCTCTGTCATTTTCAGCAGGAGATGGAATGTTCCACTGATGATTCCAAAGGCATCAAGACCCTACCAGAATAGGAAGTTTCTTTTTTAATACAGAGAGTGCTTTTCACTCTTTGGTTTGTTTTTTTTTTTTCAATTTAAGGCAATACTTTCAGGGAGAGGACTTACAAGTTGGGCCCAATAAATTTATCAGTTCTGAAGGACAGGGCAGAAATTGTAGATACGAAGAAAAGGCAAATTTTTAGACTTGCTTTAGATCTACCGATGTAAGGGTCTTTTTTAATTGGCTACCCACATTTAATGTGAAGAATTATTTGATAGCTGTTCTCAGCCTAAGAAGGAAGGTTAACAGCTTGCTTTTCTATCTTTTAATATCCAGAGAATATTTCTGGAGAAGTCTTAAGCAATAAATTAGGTTAAGGGTACAGTTTTGGAAGATAAGATTTTCTTATTTCATTTGTTGATTTATTATTATTGAGAAGCAATAATAATAATATTCCTCACTACTATATACAATATAATATTAATAATAATAACAATTCCTCAATACTGAAACCAGTCCATACCTGGGTATAGTATTAACTGAAAGTGTGTTTTGACTCACATTGCAGGAGCTACATAAAAACATAGTATATCAGTACAAGAAATATTACAAACTTAATACGCCTGTTCCATCTCAAGAGGATTGCATGTACTGGTATAACTTTCTAGCGTATCACATGGCTGGTGCCAACATGCAGAAGGTGAGCACTAACTAGTGTTCTCTGTTTCCCTTCTTGATCGACCTTTAGCCCTGCCTTTTCCCCCAGTATTTTTCCCACTTGAACCTCTCTCCTCTCAGACTTTTGTGCAAATAAGTAAACACTCAACACAGACTCCTTTAGGGGCTCCACTGATAATCGCTCTCTGTTATGAAAACTACTTTATTTCTAGCCTTTGTGTCTTGTCTTTTCAACTGGTTCTCGAGAAGATTTCTTATTTTGTATCATAATAGCTTGTGTTTTAATTTTGCTTTTGAGAAAGCTTTAAGAAATTTTCTCTAAACCTTTTTGGAAACCTATGCTCGCTTTATTGTATGATAACATAAGTAAATAGTTTTCTTCAGAGAATTTGATTAGTTACTTTTTTCTACAGAAGTCTTATTAGTTTTTTCCTGTTATGTCAAACTGATTTGTGTATAAAAGTTCGTTCTCTGTATTACCAGATTTCAACAGCCACAAAAAATCCAGCAAGGGTTAGATGGGCAAATGTCTTTTTCCCAGGATTGCCTTGGCACCTTTAAAAAATTGCTGTCATTTTTGCTACCAGCTGTTGTTTAGGTACTAAGCTTGTATCAGATGCAAATCATACAGGAAGTTTAATATTTCAGTAGTTTCACTTGAATGCCTTTAGAATTCTTAACCTTGAGTAGCACTTGGTTCTGGTTACTAATTGCTTTATTTCACAGTCAACCTCTTTTGACATGGTTCATCTGACTCCTCATGTAAAATACACTTTGTGTATTTATATCTTATAGGAACCTTCATAACTAATGTGGGCTACAAATCTAGGGTTTTTTGATCATACTTATTTCATTATCTTCGTCTGTTTAATTTCAGTGTACTGGAAAAATGTTTTTCATTATTAGTCTTTCTACATTTTGTAGAATTAACTTCTCCGAGTTCTTTAGCCTATCTCATTATGACTGTATACTTTCCAGAGTTTGCGCTCTTTATATTACTGATTTTTCATGATTTAGACATGATTTATATTTGTTGGAAGGCTAATAAAGGTGGGAGGTATTCTTTTTCCTTGTTTAGCCATGATAATCTTTTAATCCTTGCAGTATTTACCGATTTAAAATTGGACTACGCTTTGAGCCTGTGCAGTGTTTTCTCTAAGTAGTTTTTCTGATTCCAGGAAGTACATTTTTTTTTAACAAGAAGGGCCTTTTTAGATATGTTAATAGCAAGAGGAGGTCTGAAGAAAACATTGGACTGATAGTTGTTGAAGATGGCCATCTGACTAATAGGGATGAAAAAAAAGCATAGGCATTCAGTGATTTTTTGCTTCAGTCTTTAATAATGCTGACAGACCTTGGGATGCCCAGTCCCCTGAGTTAGAGGACCATGAGTGTGGGAACAGTGACTTTCCATTTGTGGACACTGAAATTGTAAGGGACTAACTGTATCAGCTGGATGTTCACAAGTCCATGAGGCCTGATGCGGTTCATCCCAGAGTTCTGAAGGAGCTAGCAGATGTTATGGCAGGACCCTTCTTGATAATCTACCAAAGATCTTGGGAGTCAGGGGAGGTCCCTCCTGACTGGAAGCTAGCCAGTGTTATTCCAGTTTACAAGAGGGTGAGAGGGAAGATCCAGGGAACTACAGACCTATTGTCTCATCTCAGTTTCTGATGGAGAAGATCATAGTGGATACTATTGAAAGACTTTTAAAGAATAATGTAATCATCAGGCCCAGTCAACATGGGTTCACAAAGGAAAAGTCCTGTTTAACTAATATGATAACCTTCTGTGATAAGGTCACCCACCTAGTGGATGAAGGGAAGGTGGTGGATATAGTTTTTCTGGATTTTACTAAGGCTTTTGATACTGTCCCTCACAGCATCCTGCTGGACAAGTTGTCCAGCTGTGGGGGGAGCAGGTTCATGGTGTGCTGGGAGAAGAACTGCCTGAAGGGCAATTCAAAGGGTTGTAGCAAATGTGGCTATATCTGGCTGGCAACTGGTTACCAGTGGTGTTCCTCAGGTTCAGTTTGAGGGCTGGTTCTGTTGAACGCACCCTTAGCAAGTTTGGCGATGATACTAAACTAGGAGGTTCTGTTGACTCTTGAGGGATAGGTTATGTGGGAATGGTGCAAAGCTGTGCCAGGGGAGGTTTAGGCTGGACTTTAGGAAGCATTTCTTTACCGAGAGGGTGATCAAACACTGGAACAGGCTTCCTAGAGAGGTGGTAAGTGCCTTAAGCCTGTCACTGTTAGAGGCATTTGGACAATGCCCTTAATAACATGCTTCAGCTTTTGGTCAGCCCTAAAGTGGTCAGGCATTTGCACTAGGTGATCATTGTAGGTCACTTCCAACTGCAATAGTGTACTCTATTCTACTAATTCTTTTGGGAGTTTTTGATTGCCTTTTAAATAGCTTTCTCATTTTTAAGTTAAATGCAACTACGACAGATTTTTTGCTTTCATTCAAATTCAACATCAGTTAGGAAAAACATCACATCACTAGTAGCAGAGTGATCTTTGCCAGTCTAACTGTGTCAAAGAGCAGTCCTTTGCATTAAAACAACAGGCTTAGCCTCCTGTACCCAGAACTCTCATACCTGAGTAAGATGCAGGAAACAGGAAATTGCCTAAGTTTTTAACTGGAAACAATTGTACCAAAGCATATTAAATGCCTAATGTATTTTCTGTGCTTTTCTTCTTCCCCTGAAGTAAATTCAGTTGTGGAACTCATGCTCTGAACTTAAATTTGTATTTCTTTTAGGAACTCCGTGATCTTATGTTTTCTCTAGATTGGATTAAAGCTAAAACAGAATTGGTAGGGCCTGCTCATCTGATTCATGAATATGTAGAATATAGTTCAATCCTGGATCAAAAGGTATGATACTAAAAGGTAAATGATCAGTCTGTTCCAAATACGTTTTTCCATGTTTAATTGTGTTTTGCTGAGTGTATGTATATGTGGGAGATACATAGCTTAAAAAACTGAAACATAAAAGCAGTACTAAGTTAAACTTTAACTTGGAGAAGAGAAAAATGATGAAAGCTTAGTTTTCAGTTTTAGTTTTAGTTGTAACTTCAGTGTGTGCCCAAGTAATTGGCTGTGGTACTCAGTAACTAAGGTGAACAGCAATAACTATTGATGAGTACATATGGTACTCTGTTTTTGAGGAGGAGTAGAATTTTGTTGGCTGCTTGGAATAGTCTTTCTCATAGTTCACATTGACTACTTACTGAGTAAATCACTACTGTTAGTGTCCTTTCTTTGAAAGATGTGGATAATATGCTTTCTTTAGAAGAATAATGAAATATTTCAGTCTATTGTATGTACGTGCTAGTAGAACTAAATAGAAAAATGAAACTAAGTGCTTCTGTAAGAATAGTAGATGTATAGAAATTAAAAAAGCAAGGGACATTTAGGAAATAAATCCACTTTCTATGTTATCAAATATTATCTGCTCTGTACATAGGATAGCACAGTACGTGAGAACTTCCAGGAATTTCTGTCTTTAAATGGGCACCTTCTTGGACGGCAGCCATATCCTGACATTATACAGCTGGGTCTTTGCCAACCAGTGACATCAGAGGTGTATCAACAAGCCAAGCTACATGCTCAGAGAGATACGGGAGCATTTTATTTGGAATGGATGTAAGTCTCTGCACTGCATCTGCTGATGTGCTGATCCCTTGATCCAAGAAAATAATTTAATGTAAAACTAAATACAATGTATGTTTAACATAAGGACCTTTTTAAGAACTGTGATGTTTTTTCTGGGGAAAGAAAGTGAAATAATTTTCAAGAACTCGTGGAGGGGTGGGATCTCTGGATATGTAAGGCCATAAATTAGTAATAATTACATAGAAATAAATAGAGGAATATATCTACTTCTGTACTCAATGATTCTTCTTTTTAAATAACTGTACAAAGATGAAAATAAGATACTTTAAAGCATCTCTAAATATTAAAAAAAAAAAAACCCAACCTTAAGTTTGTAGTGCAAATATTTGGTATGTTACAATATGTTTCTAGGTTTTCTAGTAAAATGTACACTTCAAAAAGCAGAGCATTTGTGTTCACTTGCAAAGTTTTTGAAAGTAGCAAGATGGGAAATACTAAAAGGCTTTGTAATCTCTTACCTAATCTTGAAATTTCTCCTATTTAAATATAGTTTTGCTGATTTAATATTTTTGGAAGTTGTTTAAGAAAAAAACATACATATCTAAACATTTTTCTAGCATATTACAGTAGTCATCTGGCCACATAACCATCTCTGTTAGATTCTTCTGTTGATGTTTCTGTTCTGATATCTGCAGTACTTGGTGATTACAAAACAGAATGACTCTTTGTCAAGTAATTACAATAATAATTGAGACATACAGGACTTCTCTTTGAATATTTGGCTATTTCATTTTGCATAGCTAACAGAATTCTAACAAAAACGCTTGGAAGTTGCACAATTCAAAAGAGTCAATCTCCAGGTAGTTAAGGGCTTCCACCTTGGATGTGGGAGACTGAAGGCTGAAGAACATGACCAAAACCAAGAGAACAGAGACTGATGTTTTTGTCTCCCATTCTAGGGCAAGGTTCTAAAAATGGTTTGTAGGATATATCGGTGTAGGATATGTAGGTGAATACATTGCTTTCTTGACTAGCAATTTTAGCTTTATTAAAATCTTTTTTTTAAAAAAAGTTGGCTTAGATGAGTCAGGCTTTTGCAGTGAAAAATTGCTTTCGTTCTAAAGTGCAGCTACTTTGTTTGAGATCTTTTGCCCATTATTTAAATGCTAAGCCTGAAGATTGAAGCTGGTAATGATAAAATCTTCAAGAACATTGATTGATTTTTGACTCTAGAAAAAAAATTAATCTTGTAACAATCTATTCTGTACCAAAAGTCATCTTATTCCAGTGACAGCTTTCTGTATTAAGATCTGGCTAAACAGGATAATTATGATTGCTACTAATTCTAAGTTTTTGTTAAAGTGAGGCAAGAGTCATCTAAGGTGTGTTAGATTCTGTACTTAGTCTCTGTTTGAAATGCAGTGATAGTTACACATTTTGTTTAAATATCTTGTGGTAAGAATTGAGTCATTGTGGTGAAAATTAAGTAAATTTACTAAGATATAAACAAATTTACAAATGTTTTTGAGTAAGTTTGAAAAGGAATCTGCAGGAGAACAAGAATTCTTAGGAAGGAATATATATTTGGAACCAGCACTTACCAGATCACAAAAATGTTATTAAGAAGGCTGTGTCTTGCAGTGCAACGCCTTTGCCCATAAAGAAGCACGTTAATGTCTCATGCACATTTTACCTTTCTTGATCTCTAAGCTGTAACTTTTGGAGGACAATGAAAACTCTGAGTGATTTGTGTTTCCCTTATTACTTCAGTGTAAAGGCTGAGAGGTAAGGTGTAGTGGGCTGGTTGGTGGATTTGTTATAAAGCTGGCTGCTCAAGAGGTGTGAAAAGGTGTTATCTTTTTATAGAGGATCCTGAATAATAAAAAGGCACTAGGAAATCCTACTCATCTAAAATCAACTGTCTTCCCCTGTAGAAATAAAAAATCCTTGAAAAACCTCTACCGTCTGGTTGTTCGTCCACATAGAGATGCAGTTTACCATGCCTGCTTTTCTAAGGATAGGCAAAGAATAGCATCATGTGGAGCTGATAAAACACTTCAGGTAAGATGCCTATGCATGAGTGAGAAAGATGCTGTGTACCATTTTGATAACATTTGTTAACAGTCCTGTTGCTTTTCATTTGCTGTTACGTGGAGATACGAGGGTTCTACAACATATTGGAGACAAATGATTGAAGAGGATGTATTACATGAGCATCAAGTTGCATGTTTAGAATAGTAAGCATTATCTTCTGGTTTGAAAGCTAAATTGTGTGATTTTCGGGTTTATACCCTCACTGGTAACATGTAAACGTGAGATGCCTTTTAATGTTACGGAAAAGCTTGCAATTTAAGTAATGCACCTTGGCATATTTAATATTTGCTTGCAAAAATGTTATTTCCAGCCACAGTAGACCTTCTACAGAACTGAGAAACAGTAAGATGTTTTAGTTATGGCTTTGCTGTTTCTGTGGGATGGTAATGGACATTACACTACTTTGATGCTTAATTTAGTAAATTGTCTTACGCAAAAGAAATAAATCTGAGGACAAAAATGAACCCCTGAAGTTGAGGACAGTATGAGATTGAAACAGGCCCAAAGTGCCTAGGAAGTGAATCAGGGGAGACAGAGAGGAAAGTGACTAATATAAATTTGCCAGCAGTCTGCCTGGAGGGGAGCCAGCCAGCTCTCAAGAAAACTAGCAATCAGCCAGCCAGTAACCTGGTAAAGTATCCATATTCCAGACAGCCAAAGGTAAGGGAAAAGAACACTTTTTCTTGATAAGTTGAGTACTAAAGTAATAATATTAGTGGTGCTTAGTTGCTGTTCATTTGGCTACTTAATGTGTTGCTATTGTGTTTTTATTTATTTTATTTGCTGACTTCTACAATATTATGATCGTGGCACCCGCTTAAGGAGATGCCTGGTGGATGTACTTGGTTTACGCTGTGCTGAAGTTGCTGTGCTGGGCTTCTGTACTTAATGGCTTCATTACTGAGGCTGCAGATTGCTATTTTTCTATTCATTTTCTACTCCAAAAAGTAACATCTGTGGATTGTGATTGCATTTAAACTAAACTTTTGTTGAAGAAGTAATAGGAAAATTAGGAATAATCCATTTTGCATTGTTTAACTTTGAACTTATTAATGTTTTTCCTAACAGTGGCGTGGAGGTAAAACTAAGCTTTTCAGTTTTCAAGGCTACTTCTACTGTTTCTGTAAAATAAAAAAATATGATTACCAAATTAAAAACAGATATTCTGCAGAATTTACTGTAAATGTAGATTTCCTGTTACTTCAGTATTTATGTTCTTATTTGAACAAATAACAACCATTTAATTGTCATTGATACTCCCTTTCAGTGAAAAAGTAAGGGAAAAAACAGGGACTTCACAATTGTAGTGTCCTGAGCACTGCTGTGAAGAACACCTTGTGATTTTATTTACTTGTTAAGAATATGTGACCAAAGAAGGAAAGGCAGACCTGTTGGTGTTCTTTTGTTTGTTTAGTTAGGTTTGGTTTGTTTTTTTTTCCCCCCAGGGTTGTAGAGTGAAATCTCAGAATTTTGGGAAATTGATTAATGCATGACACTTTTCCCCAACTGTCTTTTTGTTGCCTATGACTACCTCAAGACTGAGACTTGTGTCATCCTATGTAACTTTCCACTACTTTTTTCTTGTTTGTTCTCCAAATCAACTGCTGCTGAAATTCTTAATTTCCACAGAAAAATATAATATATGATATATATATATATATATAAACCTGAAATTTGTAGTTTTAAGAATAGTTTGGATTTTGTTAATAGTGACAGTGTTGTGCAGTTACTATTTAAAAAATATTGAGAAAAGACATTGATTTAGGCTTAAAGAGTGAAGGTAGAAAAAGTCATTAATGTAACACACATTGCATGCAGAAATCTTTAAAATCAGTTTTCACTATTTTTTTCCTTAACAATTTGTCATCCTTACAAATCTGAAGATCAAATGAAGTATTTTAATAATTACTATGTTAATTCCCCTGAAATTATAAATGCTTTCAAAAGCAAGCCAATTTTATGAAGAGCTTATATAAAGATAGCTGTTTGAGAGAAAATTCATATTGTGTTAAAAAATTGTATGCAAGTTATAAGATTTTATTGTTTGTTTTTTTAGGTGTTTAAAGCAGAAAGTGGAGAGAGGCTCCTGGAGATAAATGCCCATGATGATGAAATACTTTGTTGCGCTTTCTCTACAGATGGTGAATTTGTAGCAACTTGTTCAGCTGATAAAAAAGTGAAGGTAATGAAATGGAGATCAGACAATTTTTTTATAATTAATAATTCTAATTTCAGTTTTAGCTAACTGAGGCAGAGCAAATTCTTAAGACTAAAGGTTTTTTTTAACTGACTTGAATCTCTTGTAGATAATTCACTAATTAACAAAAAGACAAACAGAAAAGCCCTACGTGTTACATAATGTAAAAGATGCTTAATGTTGGCATCATACTTACAGAATTACTGCTTATTTTACTTGTCTTATTGGAGGATTCTTTTTAAGTAGCGTATGAAGTGCGAGTCCAATCCTGTCTGTAACATGAGATGTTACAACAGATGTAACATGATATTTATAATTCTTTTTCATGTTTTTTTTTTCTGTTACATGTGAATTATTTTGAATTTTTAATTCTTCAGTACTGTAGCAAAACCTTGGTGAAATCCCAGTATTTAGGGATTCTAATCTGAATTATGACCTTTCCCCTTATAACTTGTCTCTAAATTAAATATATGTACTTTATCTTCAAAACATTTTTGAGGTGTTATTAATAATGTCTTAGGTCTTATCTGTATTTCAACATAGTTTACAGGGTTTTTTAAATTAAGTATATGAAATATGTTTAAAAGTCTTCTTCATACTTCAATTCTGTAGATCTGGAATTCAAGAACAGGCCAATGTAAGTGTGTGTATGAAGAACACTCGGAGCAGGTCAATTGCTGCCAGTTTAATAACAGAAGTGGTCAGTATCTTTTAGCCACCTGCTCAAGTGACACTTTCATCAAAGTAAGTGGAAAAGATCGAGATTATTCTCATGCTGCTTATTGTAACAGGATAATTATTGATTTATAAATATATTTAAACACTGTAAGGTTTTTAATGAGGCTGATAGAAGAGATGGTGACAGATTGAGAGTACTGACTTCAGCTCTGTAATCGAATTTCAGCAGGACAGAACAGAAGGAATGTTTATGCTCAGCAAAGGAGAATGGGCAAGTCCTCTATTGGTAGGGCATGAAGGTGAGGGCTTTGGCAAGAGTTTTATAGGATGGGGTGGGAATGCGAGAATATGAGAGTGGAATACCTGATTAAAAACAGCATAAGAAAATCGAAGGCAGAAATTTAGGATTGAAAACATTAATGTAAAAAAACTGGATTCTGAAAGATAAAAAAAAAAGCATTATGGAAGTGTAGTAGGTATTTTTTTTTCATTAAATTGGTTTGGCGTAGGAAAAAAATGAAGATGGAAGCCAACAAAATAACAGTAATCAAAGCAAGAAGTTTGTCGGGTCAAGCAACTGGCACTGTGCAGATTGGGAGACAGTATGTATACACAGAAAGAGCAGAAACCGGGGCAATTAAAGTCTGCATCTGAGGGAAAGGGGGAAACAAAAGAATCAAGTAAGACCTAGACAGTGGAAAATAAGAGTGCAATTTCACAGTAGAACTAAGCAAATCATAAAACTGGCACTGAAGATGATGGTCCTCCTGCCCTGACTGTATATTCTTGCCTTTGTTGCAGTGCATGTGCTGGTTTTACTCTGCAGCGGTATAGTTCAAGGAGCCAACTTGGCAAAAAACTCTGTTAATTGGGGTTGGTTTGCTGCTTGTTTAGTTCCCTGCAGTGGCTCAATTGCCCAGTTACAGTGCAAGAGAACTGTTGGGAGTAGACAGTGAGAACTGAGATTGTTAGTTGTGGTGTCAACTGTCTTTTCCAGCTGTAGCTAGCAGGATATGGAGGTGTTTTAAGTGAAATGTGAAGTCTTACCTGAAGAGTTCTTGGACGAGCTTGTGTTGTGTAAACTGCAGGTAAAATACAGTTACAATCTGATGTCTTAGTGGGGAGAAGAGACTTTTGTGCTGACCTTCTGGATGTGTCTCTACCCTGAGGTAGCCAGGGGCATAAGCATCAAGTCCATGAGCATGTGGTTAAAACTAAGAAAAAAAAAATTGAATGTTTGGTTGCCAGTGCATGATTTTGAGAAGAACATGAACAATCTGTCTTTTAATAATTCATGAATATGATGATATTTATGTGTTTATTTCTTATGCAGCTTTGGGATTTGGACAAGAAATATTGTAGAAATACAATGATAGGTCATATGAATTCTGTCAATCACTGTAGATTTTCACCAAATGATGAATATGTTGCTAGCTGCTCAACAGATGGAACAGTAAAGGTACATGGTTTATTTTAAAACAACTGTTTGTTTTGATGACATTTGGTTTGGGTTTTTTTTGTATAAAATACGAAGTATGTATAAGAAAATTTTGCATCCGTATGATCAACTTTAATGAATTAAATCCTGAAACAGTTGATTATTGGTCCCATTTTTAATGCAAGGTTTTGAAATGTCTTGTCCAATACTAGGAAGTATTGCCTGGAGTTGTAAATAAATCCTAGTTAGTCTCATTTTTAATCCTTTACTTCTCATCAACTTTTTTTCTTTTAATAAAACTAGGGGGTGTGTGAAACTTGTTGGGTTTTTTTTTTTTTAGAAAAACAAATATTAAATTTTTAGATTAATTGAAAGTTCTGTCATCTCTGAAAATGAATCAGTAGACACAGAAGTTACAAGCATTTTCTATGTGCCATTTTTTCATGTATGCACTAGAAGAGAATTGAGATGTTTCTGTTTTGTTTTTTTCTCAGAATGTAAGTATTCTTTTTATTGCCTTTGGTTGCAACAGAATTGCAGTTCTTAAAATACTGTTGTTTTTCTGTAGAATTGCTAAATCGGGAAAGAAGGGTTGCTGTAGCTGTTGTCGTTCGGAAGGAAAATTGTGGTAGAAGGAACAGAAATACTCAGTAGATTTTTGGCAGGTCCCTCAATGAACTACTTAGGGCGTTAGATGTATAGTTAGTTGCATACCTGATTTCTCATGGTGAGTGGACTTTTAATAGAGTTGCAGAGCACATATTTTTTTGTTTTTATTCTTCTATGAAGAGATAGTGTTGTAGCTGTAATGATATGAGGGGAAGACACAGGGAGAGGATTCTGTTACAGTGTAATATTTTTTTTCTCCTTTGTCAGTTTGGTTTTTGTTTTGTTTTGTTTTATTCTTTCTCTTCATCTGAGCTGTCTAGGCTTGTGAATATTCTAATCCTATTTCTTGACTGGGGAAAATAAAAAAGGCTTTTTTGTATTCTATTCCCTGCATCCCTTCTTCCTTAGAAATGATTAGGAGTTAGCTCTCCTCTGCTGTATTCTGTATACATATAAGTAAAAGAGGTTTTGTGTATTTCCTTTACTTTTTATTGCAGCTTTGGGAAACACGCTCAGCAAATGAACTGAAAAGTATTGAGATAAAAGATTTCTTCAGAAATGCAGATGAGCAACCAGATGATGTGGAGGTTTTAGTAAAATGTTGTTCTTGGTCCAGAAATGGTGACATGATTTTGGTGGTAGCCAAAAATAAGCTTTTGGTAAGTACCTCACTTTAATGTTTTCTTGAGGTAGTGTAGAATCGTAGAATGATAGAATGATTTGGGTTGGAAAGGACCTTAAAGATCATCTAGTTAGAAATTATGATTAAAGATAAAATTCTAGGCCATTAATATGTTCCCAGTATAAGATGCATGGTTTCAAGTGTGTGTAAAATAAAAATATTTGGGCAACAAACTTGATGACTGAGAGAAATACCTTCTAAATTCAAGAATGTACACTGTTGAGCATATCAGATATTTGTCTGTAGTGAAGTCATACAAACTGGGTGCTAATTGTTGTAATTATGTGTTCACAGCTTTTTGATGTTAAAACGTGTGATTTGTTAACACAAGTCATCGTAAGTCATCACAGTACAATCCAATACTGTGACTTTTGTCCTGGTGATAATTTAGTAGCAGTTGCTTTGTCTCACTGTTCTGTTGAGGTAAGTGATTGTCTTTGCTGCAATACACCCGGAAAAACTATTTGTAATATAAAATACTACATTTGTCTTAATAGTTTCTTGTATGCAGAGGTAAAGCAAGTGCAGCTGTTTTAGTGGGCTTTCAATGTGCTTCATTCATTCTTTTTAATCTTCGTTCACTTCTGAAATATAAAATATGGGTTGGGAAATAATGTTTTAAAGTTATGTGTTCATTTTGGAGAACAGAACTCATGTTTATATAAAAAGACTAGATTACTAAATTTCTTTGAAGTTACTGTTGTCACTCTCAGGATTATAGACCTTCCCATTGCTTAACTCAAACAGAACCCCCTGTTCTATGTGCTGCTACAGAATGCGGCAACTCACTAAAAAGGAATAGAACAGCCAGAATGACTTTGGGACTAGCACAGCTAGAGTAAGCGTATGCAAGTATCGGTTTAGGGGTTGTTTTTTTTTCTTTTTTGTTTGTTTGTTTTTCGTTTTTACAATCTACATGGTCAGTTGAATTAATTTTTTTTTGATACTGAGTGATTTTTCTTTTTTTTTTCCCCTCATCTTTTAAAATTGCAGCTATCAAAGAGGCTGCTGATTCAATTTCCCTGACCATCAAAATGTGATAAGCAGACACAACTCTTGTTAAGTCTGATTTCAGAATAAGAAGTAAGAACAAACTTGAAGAAATAATAATTAAGTATATTACTACTTTTGCGCTGTTTTCCCTGTAACTACAGTCTAAATCCATCTGAGTTATTTTTATTTTTGTTGTAGTTATGGAATATTAAATCTTTATCAAAAGTAGCATATTGCAGGGGACACATGAGCTGGGTTCACTGTGTGACATTTTCACCAGATGGATCTTTATTTCTGACATCATCTGATGACCAGACAATACGCGTAAGATGACATCTTTCTTTTTTGAAATGTGAATTTTTATATATATAATTAAATTATTTATTTAAGGAATTGTTTATTATAAGATTATGTAGTCTATTATGTTTATATTATATAAAATATAGTTAGTATTTATGTATGTTTATAGCAAAAATAAATTTGAGTATTTGTTATAAAATTAAATATACAGTAAATAAGCTGTTTTTTTATTTACTGTATATCTTTTATATCTTTACTGTATATATTTACTGTATATCTTTTTATTATTTACTGTATATCTAAAATACTGTATAACTATATGATTCTTAAGTCCAGTGACTGTTCAAGAATAATTGTTACCTTTTATTTTGTCTTAGATTTTATCTGAATCAGGAATTCTGAAGTTCTGCTAGATCCTAGCAAACTTTATACTACTTCCATTGTTAGATATATTTGCATGTTAATATTTGGGATAGATTTCTATAATTTTAATGCCTTGTTAAAACCCATGGAAGTGGAACTATAGTTTAACAAAGAAACTTTTCCTTATCTCCCAAGTTATACGCTTGGTGAACATTTGTAACACTTATATTCTTGGAATTTTGAAAGCAGTTGAAGTATAGAAATCGGTACTTAATAGTTTTTGTAGTTGGATTTTAAGGCTCTTCTTTGGATGAGAAAATTGTGGACTTTATAGATATGACTAAACACTGGGGAGTCTTGCTAGTCAGCCTAAAAAAATTGTTTCTGTTTCATGTGTTCATCTGGTGTTGCAATCTCTGTAGTGATTGCACAACCTTCCCACGTAAATAAAAATAGCAGAAGCATATTTTTCACTGATTTAAAAAAAACATTGTTACTTGCAAGTTTATAAGACTTTAGTTTATAGGTAGTCTTACTCACCAAGTTATATATCTTGTCCTTTAATAAAACTAATGAAATTCTGTGTTCTTCAACAGATTTGGGAAACGAACAAGGTGTGCAAGTCTTCTGATGATGTGCTAAAAAGTGAACTAGATGTTGTATTTCACAATGGTGAAGTGATGATTTTAGCAATTTACAATCAGAAGCATTTACAAGTAAGCTGTATTTCTCAATATGCTAGTACATTTGAATGTTACCTGCAAATTTCTGTAGGAAATGGAGGGAGCACTGAAAGAACTGCGTGTTCATGACTTTCAACAGTTGAATCTGTAGCAAATGACTCTTAATTACAGAATAGCTTGAGTTGAAAGGGACCTTAAAGGTCATCTAGTCCAACTCCCCTGCCATGTGAAGGGACGTCTCCCACTAGACCCGGTTGTTCAGGGCCCCAGCTAACCTGGCCTTGAACATCTCCAGGGACAAGGAATCCACCACCTCTCTGGGCAACCTGTTCCGATGTTTTACCACCCTCATGGTGAAAAACTTTTTCCTTATCTCTCATCTAAATCTACCCCCCTTCAGTTTAAAACTGTTACCCCTCGTCCTGTCACAACAGGCTCTGCTAAAAAGCCTGTCCCCATCCTTTTTATAGGACCCCTTTAGGTATTGAAAGATGGCAACAAGGTCACCTCTGCCTTCTCCAGGCTGAACAACCCCAACTCTCTCAGCCTTTCCTTGTAGGACAGGTGTTCCAGGCCTATGATCATTTTTGTGGCTCTTCTCTAGACTCATTCCAACAGGTTCGTGTATGACAGCATTTTTATATCTAGAAACTCTACCTAGTTTAGTAAGCAAAAAATGAAGCTTGAGGGAAAATTTCTGCATTGATGTCGAAACTGAAGCTGGATGCAGAGGAACAGAACTGTTTTCTCTTCATAACCGGGGGAGGCTGTTGGACCTTTGAGTGGCTTAGCTGTGCAGAGCAGTGTGTAAATGTGTGCAGCATGTATAGGCCAGCTGTTACACAGCACATGTACGTAATGAGTCAGAACTACTGTGTCATAGCTGAAGTAATCATCTCAAATTGGCGGAGTGAAAGGTGTGAGCCCAGGTCTGCCAATAGCCTTAGGAGAGCATGGGGTCTTTTTTATCCTAAAGAAAATATTAATAGTGGATACACGCTTATTACTGTGGACCCCCCACCAAGTAGTAAGTACAGCAACATCCAAATTATGTTTCTCCATTCCATGATAGCAAATGCATACATACAGTCTTTTTTTAATCGTGATTCTCTGGTACATCAAATAAAGTCAGTTGACAGAATTTTCTTTGAAAGCAGTACAGTTAATTCAGATCATGCTTCTACTTGATTATAACTGTTTAAAAGGGGAAATGCTTTTGTACTTGTTGCAGAATGCTGCTCACACAAACTGATTGCTTGTTAGCCCACAAAATGGGCAATGAGGTAGCTATTTCAGGTATTTAGCCTAAAGCAGCATCTGAATAGGAATAAAGTTTTGTTCCGAACTGTGAAAGCAATGGATTCTTATTGCTGGATGTATAGGTGGGCGAGTGTTGTAATAGATTCTGCTGCCCTGCACTAAGGGGCACTGTGCAGATAATCCTTTTGTGTAGCATCATGTCCTTTCTCCTAATTTGGCCGAAGGCAAACATGTAAACTATGTAATCCTGGCTAATCAGCATGACCATTGCCTTTATTTCTAGTCCTAAGAGATGCTCAGCTTTTCCTGGGCTGCTGCTAGAATGCGAGCTTTCTTTGCAGCAACTTTTATTCTTGTTTGCCCTGTACTTCCGATTTCTCTCTTGCTGATTATTTTCTGTCCTCCTCTTTTTGTCTGTTCTGTCAATGAATTAGCTATTTCTTGCTCTACCTAAAAATCCTATCAAGTGAAATGGTGATGATATTTGAATAGTGGGGAATATAGTTGTGGAAATAGCTGAAGTGTCTCTAGTGGGTCCTTGGCAATAAAAAGATCCTAGACTCTGAGCCAACAGAAAGTGTTCAATGTTGAAACTAAAATTTATGTGAACAAATAATATGTGAGAATAGAGAATCTGCGTCTGTTGCAGTGAAGGGGAGGGAGAAACCACAGCAAATGGAGTTATACCTATTTATGTTTGGGGAGCAGTTTCATTTAATCACTACTTTTTAACCTTCCTGAATGGTAAAATCTGTAGCAACTACTGTTGTAGTCTGGCTCTCATTGGAATTAGTAGACCTGATCCGTTTATTTATAATTACTATATTTCTGTTGTAACTTAAACCATTTCCTAGAAAAAGATGATGCTTAGATTTTCTGTCCCAAATAGATTATTCTGACATCCTGTTGAGGTGCAGTCACGCGAGAAGACTGTATTGTGGAAAGAGAATAGGTTTTTCACCCTTGCACAAGAAGAGAAATTGACTGGAAAGATAAATTGCAGTTAAGCAAGTGGACTGTAATTTAACAGACTATTTCTGCTATCACATATCTAAAAGTAGTTTTTCTTGCAACTGTGATGTTTTACCCTTTGTAATTTCTGATCTCTCAGAGTTGGGGGTCCTAATCGGCTTTCAGTGTGCAGTATGTTCATGTTTAAACACTTCACACTGGTAGCTTAAGTTTACTTAAACTTTCTTTGTAAATCCTGAAGATCTCTTCCTTCTCCCACACCCCCTGGGGAATTGATTTGAGGGCAATACAGAGTTGAGATTCGGTATATTGTGTCTGCTAATAAGTTTAAAAAGTTTAAAGTCATACTTAGAGGATGCATTTAAAGTATTTTATGCTCTATTTGGCATGAGCTGTAAAATCTGGCTGGCAAGGTAGACTTGAGCATGGAGCTCACTATATGGCTTTTGAAATTTGGGAGTAGCATTTTGAGTTACCGTTTTCTGTAGTCAGACAAACTTTAAAAAGCCTTCTAATATTGAGATGTGTTTCCTTCTTCAAACTTGTCCTGTTCAGAGAGCATTCTGTGGAGATAGTTACACTGACCTTCAAAGCAATTAGTTTATGAAAGTAATTCATCCTTACAATTCAAAGTTTGAAACTGGTACACTGTTCTTTTTTGCATTCTTAGCTCTGTTTTGTAATTTATTTAAACTTAAATGTAAAAATATTATAACAACTTATTTAACTTCCTATCTTGCAGCTTATCAGTGGAAATACAGACAATGTTATTATGCAGACATCAGCTCAAGAATCCCCCATTTCCTGCTGTTGTTTAAGTGAAGATCTTAAATTTGCAGCGTTTGGACAGGAGAGTGGAACAATAAAGGTGATTTTTTTTTATTATTTTAAAAATAGTAGGAAAATACTCTTCCTGGTGCTTCTTCTGTTTAAAGAAATGTCATTTAAATGACTTTGTACAAAAATATTGCTTAACATTATACTTTAAAGTTTTTACATTGTTAGTGGTGTCTAGATGGCAGTAATTTAAAGGCAGTGCTAGTAATCACAGAATCACAGAATCCTAGGGGTTGGAAGGGACCTCAAAAGATCATCTA